>CM074282.1:3867342-4012342 GCA_037194245.1 Opsariichthys bidens | reverse complement strand
GTTCATCTATCCATCCATCTATAATCTATCTATCCATCCATCTATCGTGTATGTATAGTAATCATCAGACCACACCAGCAGTTTAAAACCAAACTTTTTTTTTTAATACTAACAAAGAATCATCTCAACTACTTGTACATGGCTACCATGAATATTTGTACAAAAATGCAGTAAAAATATTGATTAATATATACAGATATGTCTCCTTAGTGTCGGCAGGCAGGACGCACATGTAGATGACAAGAACACCAATGGTCTTGCACGAGTATACACAATACAGATATTGTTTTCCAACATCAGTGACACTAACTCCAGATCAAAGACTTTTAGAACAGAGATATTAATCATGTCTTCATGAGTACATGAAAAATCAAAGGAAATACAGTTACTGAATGATACCGTGTACAGTCATGTGAATAAGAAAGTGCAATACAGAACAATACAAAAATGTTAAATTACATGACAGTAAGGAAGGCTGGCAGCGAGTGAGACTGCGATAGATTTTTGTCGCTTGTGAGAAGAGAACATGGGAAGAGCTGACTGGCCAAGCAGGCAATAATGAATAGGAAGGGAAAGTCCAAGGCAGTGGACGGTTGGTATTGTTTTTTTTGTTATATTTTCGTCCCGTTCGTTTACACATTTATCAGATTGACGTGTTTTGGTCCTTGTTTTCAGAGAAGCGAACCAGAGTGTGCACTGCTAACCTTATGAGCGCGAAATCAAATAAGGCTTGAGGCCGTGGCGGCAAAAGGAAACGTGTGTCACAATGCAGACGGCGATGGCCAAAGAAAGCAGCAAGTACCCTGTTTCCAGAACAGCTTCGACGGGATGGGTTATATCACTATCATCTACATTCTTTCAGGCTAATGGACACGGACAGATGACTGTCAAACCAACAGCATTTGAACCAAAGAATCCAATTCAACATGAAACATGGCTAACAGATAAAGAAAGCTGTGGCTACCGCACATGACAAGCTGTGAACACTGTTTGAGCCTGTTAACCTTCTTAAATCTACAACACACTCGTACGATAATACTTCAGCGTAGGGTGTCAGTCAAGTATCACAGTAATGACACATCACAGTGTTGATTTACTGTCCGGGATGGGTGTCATTTATAGTCTTGGAAGAAAAAATATAACCACAACGAACTTTTTTGTGGCGCGTTTGCCGACGACTCGGGTTGTATAGTGCTCAAATCTACGGATATGCATCGTGCATGCCTTCATGTTATGTCCTTTGGATACATAAATCAGTTTTTGTTGTGAAATAATCCATAAATTAGTTAAGAACGGTCGGCATTGAATTTTGTGTAATAGCACTTGGAAGATCTGTCTCAACAGCATCATACATTTTTTTTTTTTCTTTGACATGATTAAACGAACTTTGAAGTCTCACAAACTACGAGGAAACCTAAGGATTTGGACAACTACACTAAATTCTAGACACGAGTTACCATGCATATTACAGACTTCATTAAATGACATCTGATGTCGTCATTGATGCCATCAAAACCAACGGGGAGAAATGAAGTTCTTTAAGGTTTCCGTCGGGGACAAAAAACGATTCATATCGAGGAAGCAACTCATCGAAAGGTGCATGGAATGAACAAAATTTCAGCTTATTGTTCAGAATAGCATCTTTTTTCTGTAAGAACACTGTCGGCGAGACATGTAGACGATACGTGGCGTGAAATAAAAGCGGACATTTTGCTACCAGAACATGCACTGGCCTGAAGGGGACTATTGCAGTCTGCACAAGTGAACCGTTTGCCATTCGAAGATTATTTGACAGAAATTTGTTAGGCAAGATATATTTTTAGGTGGTGTTTAGCCACATTTTGTGGCTAGCATGCCCTTATGAACAATGTACTATTATTAATGGCTTGCTGGGTACAAATGGTACATAGTTGCTGTGCGAGAGCAAAGCCAAATGGCCAGCTATTAGCCAGTAGGCACATCTGACACTATCGTGCGTCACGGCCCAGTAGCCAATCAGAGACGTGGGTGAGAGCAGGGACAGGTTCATGCTGCCTCTAACTGGTGATCGGATGATATTACAACAGAGTCGGAGTGGGAAAGAGGGACAGAGAGCAGCCATATTTAACACAGAGTATTGCCAACATAAAAAGTTGTGTGACAGCACGTTGAGGATTGTATACATGTGTGTGCTGAACGAGAATCACAGATCAGAGTCCCTCAGACCCTGGTTGTGTGTTTAACAAGGTTCTGAAGGAGGGTGGCAGAGGTCCTGTGAAGGAGATGGTGGAGGGGTCAAATCCTCCTGACTCTGTGTGGAGCTGTACAGTTCAGTGTGAGACCGGCAGGTCTGGGCGTCGGGTCTGGATGATTTTTGGTTTTGGGTTGTTCTTTGATTCCTCCTCCTCATCCGTGTCGCTGTCGCAGACGTGGACCACCACGCTGGGCGTAGACTCCGTGCCTGCATGTAGCTCAAACTTCTCACCTGTATGATTAGAAGAGAAGAATCTGTCAGCTTGAGGATTCACACTTGTCATGTTTGGTTCGATTAAAACGAACCCTGGTGCGATCGCTCAGTCAGTGCGTTTCGTTTGAAAATATGTGAACGCTGTCGACCGAGACGGCTAAAAAGATGGGTCTCGGTCCGCTTCCAAATGAACTCTGGTGCGGTTCCATTGATATATGAACGCAACACGGACCAAAGACGTGCGAACGAACCAAAAACAGGATGTGATGTGACAAGATGAGACGCTACAAGTCAGCTGATTTGACGACGCGGGAAGATCGGTGGATCCAAAATGAGTCGAGGGCAAACGTGGAGCAACTAGAAATCCTGGTGCGATTTTGAATGTTTTGAACATTTTATGAGATCTTCATGAGTTCTCAGCTGGTAAAAATAAAGCATATGTACACGCATAAAATGATGGCGTTTAATCCAGAACACAGCGTTGTTTTGAATGTTCGGTAAGCGAGCTCCTTCGCCAAATATACGTCATAAAAGCCGACCAATCAGGTCGTGACCTTTAGTTCGGTAAGTTAAAGTTCGTTGTTAAAAATGCCAGTGTGAACGCTAAGCGGACCAGGACTATATGTTTTGTTTTGTTTTTTGGTCTGGACCAAACGAACCAAACCAACTGTGAACACACCCTTAACCTAACTAGGTAGCGCTGGCTGATTTAGAGAATACGGATAATAATTATGTTTTGATTATGCTGCCGATTAGAAACGTCAGCAAGAATATTGCAGGGATTTTAAAGTGATTACTTGGCCATTAATTCATTGAACTAGTAACCAATTCTTTCATGTCGTGCATTGATGAGAGAATAAGAGAGTTTTGATGTTGTGTGATTTAACTTAAAGGGTTAGTTCACCCAAAAATATATAAAATTATCCCATGATTTACTCACATTCAAGCCATCCTAGCTGTATATGACCATCTTCTTTCAGACGAACACAATCAGAGACATATTTAAAAATATCCCATTCACAACCTTGGAAGAGCTTAATCATTATTCATTTTGAAAGAAGATACACCTTGAGGGTGAGTAAATCATGGGATGGTTTTCATTTTTAGGTAAACTATCCCTTTAAGTTTTGGTTTTAAGAGTAAGATTTGGTAAATTTGATTAATGTCCGCTTGTGTTTTACACTTTTTATATAAATTAAAGTGTTTTGCACATTGCCATTAAAACGTTTTTTTTTTTTTTTTTAATTATTAATGTTTTTGATAGAGGTCTGACCCCAAACTTTTGAATGGTAGTGTAGGTACATAATGCTTTTTATTATTATTATTATTATTTTGAATTTAAATGGAAATTCTTAAATTTAATAGATTTAAAAAAGGGTAGATTTTAAATGTATTTTTGCATTAAACATTTTTTTTTAAATAGCTGTTTGATCAAACAAACGTTTCTCTCATTAAAAATGAAAATAAATACAAATCTTTATCTAACGTTGTCAAAAAAGTTTGTTTTTTAAGCGGTTACTCCAAGCGCTGGCTTCAGAGCAATAATAATAATAAAAAAACATTTTCATACATAAAATGCTTATTCTGCATTCTATGCAACATCCTACTTGGATCCCCGGTTTCATCCAGGTGAGGGAATATGATCTCACAAGATAAACAACCACTTTTAAGCAAATACAATGCATTAATAAACACTCGCACTGTGGTGCTCGGGCCCTAATGAGACTTCTGTACGGTTTTATATCAAACATTTATAGAGATTGATGTCAATATTTACTTGGTCATCTGAAAAACAAATGCTAGCATTGCCATTTTGTCTGAAATATTAAACGAATATTAATCAAATTCTAAATGCAATGCAGCATTATGTAGTTGTTTCTCCTGCAATACTAACAATCAGACCTAGAGGGCGCTCTCTCTCCATATCTCAATGTGAAAATAGTGAGGATATTTTAGGCTGGAGAAAAACTGCAATCATCCATAGCATTAAACATACACCGAAAGCACTGGGGAACAGTGTTCAATAACCAAAACTGAAAGCCTTGTAACACGACCAGAACGGAGATCTCTTCACTCAGAAATCCCGTCAGTCAGAGCAGTTCTGGCGGGGTTTCCACACTTCAGGTAATTAAAACCAGAATCGCACACGTTCACAAGAGATAAGCAGCTTTTCTACATCTCTCCATCCCTGTTCCACGAGGGCCGGATGAGGGTAAATATTTGAAATGTGTTAGACGAAAACACCGTTTGTTTGCAAGATGGAACAGAACAGGGAACCGAATCAAAGTTTACCACTGTGCCTTTGGGCGGCACAGTGCATTGTGGTCACCCAGAGGACACGGCACACTAAAGGCCCTCTTATCTTATGCTTTTCCAGAAGTCTCTGACTCTCTCTTTTTTTTTATCCTCGTATTTTCTTGCTCACACGCACCCAAGGTTTTTATCTTTTCACTGTTTTGACCTAATTCCGCTATCGTTTACGCATCTTATGTTTTATTCATCCAAAACGCACTCGTTCAAACGGTTCCTGAGCCGTGTTCCTACAAATTTACAATCCCTCGCATATCCTCCCGAGGGCTCCGCTTCTCTCCGAAACCTGGGCGTGACGTCAATGCTGCATATTGACGTCAGAGGTCAGACAGTCGAAGGCAGAAAGAGCAAGCAATCAAGCTCATTACCGCAGAGATGAAACTTTAAAGTCTTCCTAGACCATTAGAAACCTCACAAGGGGATGAAAACGCAAGGTTGTGCGGCGTTTGAGGTGATGTTACTTAGCTCTCCCTCATAAAGCAGGTGAAAATGAGTCTTTATTAAATCAGCAGTGACTTCATTGGCATGCAGAGCACATCTCTCCAGCTCCATCCTTCGATTCATGGGCGCCACTCATCAGGAGATGTGCATGACAGGCATGCATTACCGAAGACCCACCAGCTGAGGTGGAGAGCGAGTGTGGCCACGGAAAGGCCAGATGGATTTCGTCTGGTTAGTGTAGGTTCAGTGGGCCGGCACAGGGAAACGGCGTGGGGTATTTTTAGAGCATTCTTTGGAAAGAGGGGCAAAACACTTCACTTCCCTTCATCCTTTTAAAGTCCTCCTCTCCAAAAACACAAATGACAATTTCTGCATTCCTTAGCAACGTCCTAAAAATAAACCCCCTCTTCTGACTGAAAAAAAAATTAACCCTTCGTAGCGAGAACACCAGGAGCGTACAAAGAAACAGAACCAATCTGATAATCGCAGCTGCAGACTGAATAACAGCCAGTGAATGGATAATGACTCGTGCAAATTGCTGTGTGTTTGGTGTCAGCCATCTGCTACAGTGATCGAAAATACCCACCAATATATAGTGAAAAGTGAGGAGTCATACAGCAGAGTACTTTGATCCATTGACATTATGGCCGTTTCAAACCTCTACAGTGGCACTGTAACCTTTCAGAGAGCTGGTTAGTCCGCTTTGGTTTCTACATTGGCAGTGTCAGAAAAAACGGACAGCTTTTCAAGAGGCGGACCGCTGAACACATTTCGAGTTGTGTGCATTTGTATTTAATGATCAGGGCTGGGTGGGTTACTTTTAAAATGTATTTCACTACGGATTTCAAAATACGTGCTTTAAAAAGCCATTTGTAACGTATTTCGTTACATTGCTCGAGTTTAGTAGCTTCATCGAAATACTTCAGAAAACTAATAAGTGTGGAACAAACACAAAAAAGGTCATTGCAAGTTTTTATCTCACAATTCTGACTTTTTCCCTCAGAATTGCGTGATATAAAGGTTAGACTGAGGGTGGCTACATAGAATTAATTATTGCATTAAAGTTGTATTCAATAAGTTATAATTGAGCTAATGCCAGTGATGAGAAATTATTTACTTGATCATTGCTTGTCTGCTACATATTTTATGTTTAGCATGCAAGCAAGTGTTACATCGGCTGGTAGGTTTTATAACCATAAATAAAGTTAATTAGTCTAACGGGTCTTTCCATTTTAGTAAAAGCACAGAAAACTCACGGAAGTCTGCGCAAGGTCTCCAACAGCACTGGGTGAATCATGTTCAGGAAACATTCACAGAATACGTCGAATGAAATTGCTGCGATTCATTAAATTACGATGAATTTTTTTCATCAGTACAATTAACCTAGCTTAAGTTCAAATGAGTCAACTGTGTGGAAATAGGTGTCATAATTGAATTAAGTTAGACCAACAAGCTATTTTTTTGAGTGTAACGAGTTCTGAAACTTAAAGGATATTTTTAATAGTACAATGACCTCTTAAATCGAGTCGAAAGATCAAGGGAAATTTGAGTTTTTAAATCCATAACCCGTTTAAAAGTGCTTTGTGTAGCTATAGGACCCCTTTCAGGGCCCTGTACACCCCACATGCTTGGCTCCAGGTCTGTTATCTAAGCGTCCACAGATGCAGCGGGGATATTTCATTAAGTGCTTTTGCTTTCTCAGGGTGAAGCGGCTGGGTATGCACCTTGTAAACAGAGCAGGGAACAACAAAAGCATTTTGCTTTAATGAGCTGGAGTGTGTGCTTGTATTGTTGTACTGTAAAATTTCGGCGCTGGCCATGTGGAAACACAGGCTCTCAGACACTTGTCTATGGAAACACATGGCTAACAATGGAAATAAGCTTCCTTCCACAACAACCACAATCATTATTGCCATCCGACGGCAGTCTAACACAGTCGAGGTGGCTGAATGGGCTGTTTGTTTAGCTTGCCACATGGTTCCACTTGAGTGCTGCTGATTGCTCACTAGTTTGTACCGTCTCCTCTGTTCCCTAATCGCCTTCAATTGCTATTAACATGCGCCGGCTTTGTGACTGAAGCCCATCATGGGCGGACAAGGTCAAAACTAAGGGTGCGTTCACACTTGTCATGTTTGGTTCGATTAAAACGAACCCTGGTGCGATCGCTCAGTGAGTGCGGTTCGTTTGAACATATGTGAACGCTGCCATCCGAACCCTGGTGCCGACCGAGACCGCTAAAAAGATGGGTCTCGGTCCGCTTCCAAACGAACTCTGGTGCGGTTCCATTGATATATGAACGCGACACGGACCAAAGACATGCAAACGAACCAAAAACAGGACGTGATGTCACAAGATGGGACGCTACAAGTCAGCTGATTTGACGACGCGGGAAGATCGGTGGATCCAAAATGAGTCGAGGGCAAACGTGGAGCGACGAGGAGGTGAAGTTTCTGTTTCTGTGTACATTCGACCACATGACCACTTTTTCGACTACTTCTGGAAGTAGCTAAAACGTTTTTGACCCCCGATTAAAAACAGTTCTTAATACCATTTGTAAACAGGACCTTTGTGTAGTTATTAATAAAAAGTCATCAAATCAGAATCTCTTATACTTTTTTTAGTCGTGATATTTTGTCATTTAGTTCGGCACATACTGTAATACGCACTACCTTATGGAATAAAGATAAAAAGAAAAAAGTCTTTTTAGGATCAGTTTGTGGATTGTCATTTCACCCTAATCATGTGTAAACACTCCTGATTGGCTGACCTCAGAACAGGCTGTGAAACCACAAGAAAAGTAAAGCGGTTTCAATGTCCCGCTCTGGAATTATGCAACTCTCTCTTACACAACCTCCCAGCAGCCACTGAGGGGATATGGCCACTTGATACAAATCTAGCACTGCTGTGTATGTTTTGTATATATGTAGTAGTAAGTGTTGTATGTGCCACTGTGATGTAAAACAGTGTGATTTGCAAGCTAGGCTGCATTTTTCCATCGAGAATGTTTCTGTATGGTGAGTTAAAGCAAGGTTTGGCTGGTTAGCATAAGCAGTTGGCCCCTGCTTTTTCCATTGATATTGTCATTCAGATATATAAAATCTACAAATATTTCATTATTTTATAGTAATGTTTTAATGGACTGTGTCTGGACTGTGCATGTTATTTTTTTGCTATCAGTGTTGTCATATATGAATTGATTTAAATGAATTGCATTTATAATTTAAATGCTTTAACAAAAAAAGTTTGAATTATTCATTTAAAAATGAATCCTTTCCAAAAAGGGAAAGTATCTGTCGGAGGTGGTCTAAATTTGGTTGGACTTGAGCCAAAACCGTGGCCTAGTGGGGAGGGAGTCGGGCTTGTAATCTGAAGGTTGCCGGTTCGATTCCTACGCCGGCAGGAATTTAAGGTGGGGATTGTGAATGAACAGCACTCTCTCCACCTTCGATACCATGACTAACGTGCCCTTGAGCAAGACACCTAACCCCTAATTGCTCCCCTTGTAAGTTGCTTTGGATAAAAGCGTCTGCTAAATGATGAAAAAATGAAAACCAATTGAAGGAAAGCCTACAACCTTAGTCGAAAGAAAAGTGTAACGTTTGATAACGCTGTGGTATGCATGAAAAATGCTTTTATAAGAGAATTGTGTGACAGGTGTGATTCAGTTCACGGCACTTCTGATGCATTTCTATCGCATCCGTAAACGGCCATTGACTGTCGCCCAACTCTAAACGAAATTCAATGGCGTCAAGGCTTTAATATGATTGGTTATCAAGGTACACGTGAATCAAGTTCACATTTTTGAATTCGCGACCTCACGCACTCCGTGTATAGGAAGCGGCGGTGCATGATAAGACATTTATCAGACGCTAGGCTCTGTTGCGCATCGAATCCTCCGCCACGGTCTTGTCAGTCATCTCGCCTTACTCTCATCAGTGAACTGTGATTCCTGCTGCAATGTGTGCGAGTCACGCTGGATGAGCAGAGCAGACGTTTACATTAGTTTACAACTGAAGTAACTGTTATCCAAACTCACAGTGGAGGCGGTGCTAATGTATATATAGCGATATAGCATGCTCTATGCTAATTTATCCCTCACACATGTTATCCAGAGTCACGGACCCTCGTATCTCCCAATAATAAGACCGTCTCTGACTGTGACTATGGCGCGAATAGCGTGAATGTGAAAGCAACTCGGGTGTCGGGTGTGATGATTTTTAATCGTGCATAGTGAGCGCAATCAGAGCAGCAAATGAAATCCTCAAAGGAGTTAGTTTGCAAGCAGAAGAAAGCCGCCTTTATGCAACGCACATATGTTCACTCTGGTGCGCATAATAGCACTGAATTAATAAAGAAAAACCCCACAAGGTATTGATCCGCGTCATGTTTTCTATCATGCGGTTTGTGAAGCTGTAAGATGAATGCAAATGCACCAGGGTGTGAAACCAGACCAATGCTGGTCAATGAGATACCTTAACTTGTCCTAGATTTGGATGTGCCATCTGCATATTAGCCTTGCATCTTACACTGACTCATATTATCACATCTGCAAAAGATTTTAACAGTATTTGTCTGAACTACAGAGTTGTAACACTCTGGTAAGCTATGACTCATTCGCTTACACATCATACATTACATAAATAATATAGGTTAGAACAGAGTGATGCTTAAGCATCCTCTGTAGTTATTTAGAGAGATTTAGAATTTAGCAGGATGTTTTCACGCGATTTTGAAATTGATCCCTTGGGGGTTTGATGGCTGAGAGTCCATAATGCCAAGCCCTGTTGCATAATTCAAATGTTCCTACTCCATAATCCCCAAATGCCTTTTACACCGTCAGCTAAAAATAGACCAAACAAACAGAGGGTGGCATTCAATATTGACCTGGTTCCATAAGTGATGTACTGCCAACCGGAGCTTTTAGGCTTGGTTTCCCTGTGGCTGCTGAGTACAGTCGTATAATCACGTGCTCGACGTGCTCTTAAAGCTGCTCGATTTCAAAACGGGAAAAGATGGACTGAATGTGCTGAGCAGCTGTTTAGATGAGAACGCAAGATGATGATGCTCTTGCCAGGACAGCAGATGGATCAGATGGATATAATACGGAGAAATTTGGACGCATTAAGAGAAACCGCATGGGTGAAAAAAAGTCTCTCGGCTGGACTGTTTAGTTTTAAAAGAGCTGTGAAAGTGACTGACAGTAACAATGTTGTGTTTTTAGCTTGATTTTTTTTTTTTGGAAAGATCCAGGATAAAAGCTGATGGATTCAAAGTAGTTCTGAGCTGATGGTTGGGATTGTCTAATACTGCTGGAAATCAGCAGAGAGCATAAATTTATACAAGGTCATTGACATGATGGAAAGGACTGATATTCATAAGGCAAGAGTCAAAGATGGCAGATCTGGTCACCCTGATGCACTGGACATGACTGATATGAGCTCTTCTGTCTTAGCATTTTCTTGTTCTTTCTGCAGTAAGTGTAAACAAGTTAAAATTGTGGGAAAAATCTGCGAGTGCATTTAAGACAACGCGCACTTATATTCAAGATACAATCTTGATATTCTAACCCTTTGAAATAACTGAAATCATTTGAAGTGATATGGAACTATAATATGGTCAGACCTGCCTGGAACTACTTTAACTGAGCGTTTCCCTGAAAATAATTGCAGAGAATGTTCGTCAACCAATCAGATTCAAGCGTTCGCCAGTCCCGTAGAATGACATTAGTCGTTAATCCGTTAGGTTTCGTGAGCATTATAATGAACATTATTCATTAAATCAAGAGTAATGTTAATTATTGGTGCTTGCCATTGGCAAGCATCAATCTTGTTATTCTGCATACTTATTATTATTCTGCTTCTTCTTCCAGACAAAACTTCGGCGCGTAACTCGTCCCGCACCGTTTGTCCTAGACCCATGAATGAGGTGTCAAATCGACCGGCTCATTGAGGAGAGGTGTGCTATGACTTTTATAAGCGATCGGGCCGACAACGTTCGTACAACGGACGAAAAAGCGGCGAAAAAAGTCCCATTGACTTTGCATTGAAAAATAGATGAGATGGATTTAAATGAATCAAAACATCAAATAGACACGCGACTTTGGCATTTTTGATATGGGCACACATGCAGTCTATTATTTTAAGCCTGTTAACTGCCTAGCCATGCCCTAGGAACCATTTAGTGCACCCTAGCAACCAAACCCAAAGAGGGATATTTTCAAATCTGAACATCATAGGGTTGGTTTTTATCATTCATACTGGAAGGCAGCCTTTGGAGGATCATCACTGGCAGCTGTCTAGCCACTCCCTAGCAACCAAACAAAGTACCCTAGCAACTGTTTAGCAAGACCTATATTTCTGGATCAGAACATCGTACAGACATGGTTGTTGGGACTTTTGTCTCATGCTAGCAAACTGGACTTCCAACATGCTACACATACTAGCAGTGAATAGCTACATGCTAATACTCAATAGCTAAGTGCTAAAGTGGGCTGAGAACATGCCAAGAACTCTATAAAAATTCCATAGTAACTATCTGTGACAACTACCAACCGCCTAGTAACACACTAGCAACCGAGGGCCGAGTTTTGTCACTGCAAGCACCAATCACATTTCCTTCAGGAAATGTACGTTCTAGTTACCTTTATATTATTCCTTGTTCATGACTGTTAATTTAAAAATGTAGGAAATGACATGAACTAAGATTAATAAATGCTTTTTGTTTGATGTTGGTTCAACTTTTGCATGATCATTCATTCATTCAGTATCAAATTATAATTCAAATGATCATTTCATACTACCACCAGTGTTTTTTATAATAGTGGTGGACAATGGAAAGACAAGGACAAAGATGATTTATAGATAACCTAGAACTGTATTAATTTAATACATGATGCTATAAAAAAAAAAAAAAAAACTCCACAGAATATTCCTGGTAGCCCATTAATTGGGAACTGGAGATACGCAGAAACAGGAAAGAGACACTGAAAAGGTCACCCAGAGAGGTGCTTCGTAATGTGCTTATTTACTCCGAGATGGCTGAGCTGTTCCCAGGAGAGCGAGGGCACTCACAGGCCCACTGTATGTAAGTGTGTGTGGTCCATACCAAACATAGCCCCTGTCTTCACTGTCAAACACCCAGATAAACAGAAGCATCTATACGGCAGCTTTAATCAAAACACATTAGAGCTCCACGAGCACTGACAACAGTAACCGCTCATCAGGGCACACACGCGTACACGCCCTTGAAGGTCGGCTGGAGAAGGGCGCGCATTGATTAGGAGCAGGATGGTGGACGGACAGTAATCACCTGTACTGCAGTGAAGAGGACAATTTAAGACAATGGCAAACCGACTGAGTCATGGATGGGCTTGATTTGAGAGGATAAGGATTTGCTAAAGTGGGGGTCGCGAAAATTCTATTTTTTTTTTTAAAGTGGAAAAAATATATAGGCACTATATATTTTTGTTTCCGTTAATTTCATTCAATACTTATTAAATGGTGTTTGCAGAAAAGTCTGATTAAAAAAATATATAATGTATATCTTTTAATTAGATTTGTAATTTTGTCCCAGACATTATACGAGATTACGTCAGCGTCGATCACAATCAAGTGACGTACATCACGCGCTGTTGTTCGCTGAAGCTAAAGGTGTTTGGAGGCTACAAACAAATAATACCTGCTTTAAAATGAAACGGTGGTTCATATCCACAACAGAAAAACCGAGAGGAGGAGAAAAGTCACAGGTGAGGCCGGTTGATGGTGCGAAGGTGATAGTAAATGAAAGACATCGTTTTGATGTGTAAAACTGACATTGATATTGCATTATATGTGTGATGCTGAGAGAAATGAGGAAGAATTATTCAGCATGACACAGAAATGCTTTACCGAGTACTTAGTGTTTCGGACACGTTGACCGTCGGATTAGCATGAGCGCGCGCACGCGCGCGTGCGTGTGTGTGTGTGTGTGTGCCGCTCAGACCTGCTCGACTGGTTCCTGATGGCAGAACAATGTTCAACCCAACATAGTTGCACAGTTACTTTCCGAGAGAGAACAGGTGGATATCGAGCGGCTCATGCAGAATTGTAACACTGATTTTTCACGTAGAACAATAAAATATAACTTTTTGTGCTTTGAGACTGGGCATAAAATCAATTGAGCGCATTTATCATGGGGGTCGCAGGCTAAAAAGTTTGGGAATCCCTGATGTAGAGTAGAGTTAAGAGTTTAGGTGTAGACCTTTCATACTAGCATATGATGGACCCGGATTGTGAGAGAATACTGGCGAGTTGTGACTGACCTGGGCCAAGCTTGGCAACTGCATACAGCAGGTCGTAGTTAATAAGCGGTTTGGCCTCGTCGATCTGTTGCCAGCCGACTGGAGGTGAGCCAGGAGGGGAGATGAGGAACTGTTTTGAAGGCTGGGGAGGAGCCAGGTGCAAATTGTCTCCTTCGGATGCTGGGTTCTGCACCTAAGAGCCAGAGCGTGTGTTAGTCCAGGGAGGATGCAGTCGAACAAAGACCTGACTTGAACATTTTTAGGTGAGATCTAACCTGATGTTTCTCAAGGACTATGCAAAAACAGCATTCTACATACCAAGATGTGGCCAAATTTGAAGAGTTAGTTCACTCAAAAATGAAAATTCTGTCATCATTTTCTCAATCTCATGCCGTTCCGAACCTGTAAGACTTTCGTTCATCTTCGGAACGCAAATGAAGATATTTTTAATCAAATCTGAGAGATTTCTGTCCCCCCATTGACAGACTACACATCTACAAAAAGTTCATCAAGAGATCGTGAAACTAATCCATGTGAATTGAGTGGTTTAGTCCAAATTTTCTGAAGAGACTCGATCGCTTTATATGATGAACGTATTTAATTTTAGGCTTTGTAAACACTGATCAGCTAACGTAAACAGAAGCTCAACCAAACCCGCTTGACGTGAGCGAATGAACCTCATTGGTTCTCGCGCATCAAACAAGCACGCTTGAGTTTGTGAATAAAATTCAATCCGTTCATCATGTAAAGCGATCGAGTCTCTTCAGATATTTTTCCTTTCGATTCAAATGGATTCGTTTTACGACATCTTTATGAAGTTGGTAGTTGCGTAGACCAATGGAGGGACAGAAATCACTCAGATTTGATTAAAAATATCTTCATTTGGGTTCAGTTGTGAAAGTCATACAGGTTTGGAACTAAATTAGTGTGAGTAAATGATGACAATTTTCATTTTTGCAAGGGGCTCCGTTCATTTCGTTGTATGTGAATCGAATTGGTCACAGTCCAAAGAAGATGAGTCTATTGTCTATTGTCTGTCTATCGGTTGTTCTGTCGTACTCTTTATCATTTATCAGTCTACCAGAACTTTTTTAAATGTTCAGACATGGCATTGTAAAAGTCTTTTCTAGTAATACGATTCTGTTTTGGCGCCTCTAGATGCTTCGTTTGTCTTTTTTTAACAGGTCACCACCACGTCTCACCTGGGCAAAGTAGAGTTTGAGTTTCTTTCCTCTGAAAGGCGTCTCGTGCAGCTCTATTCTAGCGCTGGCCGCTGCTTTGGGGTTACTGAAATTGATTCGTACACGTCGGAAGCTCTTAAACTGCTGGAACGTCACACCCTCGTCGTACGCAAGGAAGAGCGCCTCGAACATTTCCTGAAAGACAACAAATAAACAAGGCATATTAATAAGAGATGAATATTTCAATTCTGTCCACTGGCAAATGTCAAAACATAAATAATTCATGTCTTCACAGAGGACGGAGAAAGTTGAGCTGGAATGCTTCAATATCAGTCTTATCACGGCCATGAGAGAATGATTGCGATTAATGTCAGCACATTGCTGACAGGACGAACGTCATTGTGTTCCTTATGAGACAGAACAGTCTTTGGACTAGGCACGCCTCGCGAAACATCCAATCGGCTCGGCCAGAATTGGACCCTGTTGGAGAGACAGATTGGCTGAATCTGTTATGACACTTTATATTCATTTCCTGGGCAGGAGAGGAACTGATGAAAGCAATTCTATGCAGCTTGTCTCTCATGTCTCTCAGTTCAGGAATCAGTCCTGCTGGGCCTGAGTAACCTTCAGCCCTCTCAGCCTGATGTGGAAAAGAGAGGATTTTCCCAAATCAAATGTATTCTAACCTCCACCATGAGGACTTTGAGTTCACCCAAACATGAAAAGATGATAAAAAGATATTTATAACAATATCCATATAATGAAAGTATATTCTTCATAAGTTAATCTTACGTGTGTAATATCGGTCACTTATTGCAAAAATAATGGTTACGCAAACGTTCCAGCTTGAACGAATGACTTACGAACTGGGATCGAAAAAGTATTTTCACAAAAGCTTTAAAGCTGTTTAAATAGCTTACTAAATAAGTAAAAACACGCTGTTATGAAACTCCTTTAGAGTAGCATCTGAAACAGGATTCCTGGAATAGAAACACCTTAGACCAATTAGCATTTTCCAAAAGAACGCCATCAAATGTGCGTAGGCTATCACATTCCTGATTTGATTGTTCAGCTTAGTGAGGTATTTAATTGCATTATTTTCAGAGGCCTGTTAAAATGGTTCATGTCTCAGTGTTTGCTTTGCCTTTTAAAGGCATTGCACATAAGCACTTGGAAGTCAGGCTAATGTGTACACCAAAAATAGGTATTCAACATGAAACCCTCAAATATGCCCTTAAATTCTAGCCAACCGCTGGTGAAACGCTTCAGTACGATGACAAACAATACGCTAAAATGTGAAACGCTTACCTAACATGGGAAGGTATTGTGAGACATTTGCATCAAAAATCAATTTCAGGTAGAGATTGTGAGAACAGTTTCGCATAAACGGTGGTTGATATTATGTAAGTTACGGAAATTTCCTGGTTTGATCCCCATATTGTGTCCTTGAAGGCTGCCCAAAGTTAAGCTACTTGAGCTTGTTTATTTGCCCATTCATTGGGGAATATATATACACAAAAATATTAAGCAGCACAACCATAATAATAATAACGATAATAAATGTTTCTTGAGCAGCAAATCAGCATATTAGAATGATTTCTGAAGGATCATGTGATCAGGGTTGGGGAGTAACGGAATACTTAGTTACGTATTTAAAATACAAAATTTGAGTCACTGTATTTCATTACAGTTCCATTTTAAATGGGTGGTAATCAGATTACAGTTCCATCTGAGAAGTGTTTTAGATTACCAAAGTGATTACTTTGAGTTTTAATGTCATTTAAACAGCGATTGGTGATTCTCTGACTCTGACCGTCTGAAAAAGAGGAGTTCAGTTTCATCAGCATTTTAATACTTTTAAGAGAGATCATAAAAATGTTGTTATTTTTATTTAGTACTGTCCTGAACAAGACAAAATGACTGAATTTATAAAAAAAATTGTCAACTGAACCGTCCTGTCATGACCTGACGATCCACGACTGTTTTCATGTTTTGTGAGTCATTTTATAATTCACTCGTCACTGCAATTTTTTCTCACAATTTGTGAGAATTTGAGTTTGCATTTCACAATTCTGACTTCTTTTTCTCAGAATTGCGAGATTTAAACTCACACTTGCAAGTTATAAAGTCAGAATTGAAAACTTGCAATACTGACTTTTTTCCTTGCAATTGTGAATTTAGTATGTGAGTTTATATCTCATAATTTTGACTTTATAACTCGCAATTGCAACTAAAAAGTCAGAATTGTGAGATAAAAACTTACGATGACCTTTTTTGTGTTTGTTTCACACTTATTAGTTTTCCAAAGTATTCTAAAGTATTTAGATGAAGTGACTAAACTTGAGTAATGTAACGAAATGCGTTACAAATGACTTTTTAAAGCATGTATTTTGTAACCTGTAGTGAAATACATTTTAAAAGTGACCCACACGGCCCTGCATGTGACACTGAAGACTGGAGTAACGATGCTGAAAATTCAGCTTTCAGAAATAACATTTTAAAATATATAGTAAATATTGTAATAATGTCACAATATTACTGTTTCACTGCATTTTGGATCATATAAATGCAGTCAGGTGAGAATAAGAGACTTATATAGTGGTTGTAAACACATTTTTTGTACAGTAGCTAGTGTTTGAGTCTCCTTCCTTAAGGGATTGTTCTGTGATAAGTGTCCAATTTGTTGCTTTTGACAAGATGTCTTCGAAATGACTATTTACTATCAGTCACTAGCGATTCTGCTCAATTCTTCCCAACACATAGAATCTAAACGTGTCACTTTGAGCATCAGGAAATAGTGAATGTGCTCCATAAAAATGTCCAGAGACAGGGGAGGATGAAAGATCGGAACTTTCCTGCAGAAACAGACGGATAGCTGAGCCAGTTTTCTTCCACAGCCTCGATTCGCCTTGTATCCTGTCACGATCTGTGAGAAACCTCCTGCATATTCCTTCATCTCAGTGCCAAGAGTGAACGTCCCCAGAGATGACAGCTGTGGATGTGTCGTGTCCACCGTGTGTCAGGACGCGAGGTGTGCATCAGCAGTGACAGCTGGGCTGATTCTGAACGACTCAGCAATGACAGGTGACACCAGATGAGTCCATCAGAGAGTTGCAATGCATATGTGCACATTTTCTATACTCTAGGTTTCTGACTCAGCACTTCCCCGAAGTTTTACAAGATGTCAAGTGTATCCAGAGCTAATTATAGAACAAGAACTTGATGGCGTGTGAAATGCAGATCAAAGCACGCTCGTCTGATCCACTGCACCTTGAAATGAGATAATTTACCAATGTCGCAGCACTGCTGGTCACCAGCATATGTTGTGTTGTGCATGCTGGCGTCCCTTATCAGGCGTCTATAGCTTCATTAGCCTCCCTTGGTCAACCAGCTTCATGCTGGTCTTTTTTAGAAAGCCTAATTTTTGCTGTGAGAAACGGCTTTGCAAATATGTCAGTGTACTGTAAAGGTTTGTTCACAATTGACCCTTCAAAAAGACCCGCCCCCTTTAGTTACTGTTGCTTTCATGCCACACATCATGTTCTAACGTCGTGAAAAATGCATCCCGGAGCAAAGAGGACACGTGATCGTGAACCGATCATCTCTTCATACTAGTTCATTTATAAGCACGATTGAACATCAGAAGGAATGTTGTTTCAAAGTTCACCAACGTTAATCTACTAACTCCCCTGACTGCTTTGTCAGAAAAAACGGCGGATTCGGGATTATGATTGGTTAGATCGCCTGTCAATCAAACTGCTTGCGAAGGGGTCAATTACTAGTAACCATGTGATAAGTGATATCAAAGATGGCAACATCCATAAAACTGAAAAATCGTATCACTTTTGACAAGACAGGGTCTAATTGAGCCTCGAATTCATCCATCAAATCTTCATTAACGTTAATAATCACGCACTCGCCGGAATAATATACACCATCAGATAACACAGCTCGTATCTCCCTAGCTGTAAGTTCCTGAAAGTGAAACCTCACGCACACTTAGCATAGCGGCTCTCTCGCACTGTATGACCTGACAACTAGGTGTATATTTTCCATGAATGCGGACAATTTTTGTTCCCAGAATGTTTTTTAAAGGTTTGTTAAAGGAAAGTTTACTTAATGGAAATAGAACTTTTTTTTGGCTTGTAGAACGTTATTCAAACATTCCCCTAACATTATTATAATGCTATTTTAACGTTCCAATAAATTTATTCTAATGTTTCTATAACGTTATTCTAAGGTTCCCAGAACGTTCCCTAACCTCTTTGTTCCAATATCATTATTCTGCTGTAGGTCAGTAATCATCCAGCACACCAGCGACCCAGAATAGAAGAAGTGGTATGGAAAATGGATGTATGGAGGCCTATAATCAACGTTATGATAAACGTGTAAATGTAAATTATTTTGAGGTTATTTAAAAAATACCCACCTTGTAACGTTCTGCAAATGTTATTTTATGGTTACAAAATCCTTAAAATAACTATTAGGGAACATTCTGTAGAGGTTATTTTAAAACAACCACCCTGCAACTTTCTGAGAATTATTTTAACGTTATTTTATAAAACCTAAAAAGAACGTTCCCAGAATGTTGTCATTTGGTTCTCAAAAATAATCAAATGGGAACCAAAAACTAACGTAAAGCGAACGTTCTGTGTTTGCTGGGTTGTGAGTCCTGAACATTTACGGGTGTGAGTTCGATTATAGAATGCGGTTTTCACTCCCGTAAATAACCGTGACTGTATTAAAGACTCAAATACATGTGGCAACGTTCAAATAAGCCTAATATAATACAAGAGCAAATTTGAACTAGATTTTTACATTTTGAATAGTGCTTGCCCATGATGTCCACTGCCATGTTGCTAGGATGTTGTATGTGGTTGTCAGGATGTTGCTATGCTGTTCCAGGATTGCCAGGTGTTGCTATGGGGTTGTTAGCATATTACTATGTGGTTGCTAAGTGGTTTCTAGCTTGTTGCTGGTGGTTGCTTATTGGCTTATAGTCAAAAAACTAATTACTGATATTCTGGTCCTTATTTTTCAAGTCAAAGTAAAACTAAAAAAAAAAACTGACTGCTTAAAAAAGTAAAAACATGTTGCATATGACGATTTATAAGCCGAAGGTTAACATTTGGGGTTGATCAAATTACTAACAATAGTATAGCAATAATAGTAGTGATTATTATATTCTTAACAGCAAAAATATACAAAATCTGGCCATCACAGCCCTGGAATGTGTTTAGAAAATGAACACCGAGGTAACGTATGAGTATTACTTTGTGCCTTGAGTATATGAGGCCAAATATACAAAGTAATAAACAAACAGACTTAATATTTTAAGCAGAGAGAGATAAATATAGCTGAAGTATGACTGTGCTTTATTAGAGCGGGTTGCATGGCGTAGCGTTCCTTTTTGAGAGCCTTCGGCGGACATTTCAAAGGGAATTATTTGTAGTGGAAATAAATGACATTCCTTTACAAAATGGACAGTAAGATGAAGGCGGGAGGATGTAGGGTTATGTGCAGTGGAATATTTTGCCACTGGCTTTCTAAAAATATTACTTTATCTAATCATAAAAGGATCTGTGGAATGATATATTTAAATTGTTAAAACACCAGAACTTTGGCGCGTAGTGATTTTTTTCCATTCTCAGTCGATTAATCGTACACACACACACACACTAACTAATTTGATGTCATTTTAAATTGCTTACTTTTTGACTGCAAATAGATTATTTGTGCTCAGACAAACATGTCATTGATGCATTTCTTTATGAAGCTGTAGGTCTAGATACAAGATCCAATATTTAGTATTTATCTACTTGGTTGGTTGTGGGTAAAGTCTTGTTGTGGACTATGAATGGTTGTTGAATTTCTTATTCTGCAAAAAAAAAAGACCAAAAAATTTTTTTTTTTCATTTTTCTTCTGCTGTAAACTAATGTTTACCAGTAACAGTACAGCCTAAAGGCCTCGCATTTATACCAATGTGGAAAAAAAATGCTTGACAAGGTGAATGAAAAATGTGATTTCACTCTCTGACAGTAGATGGCGCTTGAGGAAGAGCAGAAAGTAGGACATCAAACAATATTTACATGTTTTCAAACATCCGTTCAGATTTTTGATGGTTTTTTCAGACAACTCTAAATAATAGAGTACAGAGACAACAGAATCGTCCTCTACTATTCACTGTTGCTTCGCAAAATACTGATTGTGAGCGACGCCAAGTCATAGTGTAATGTGACACCAGTGGATCTTGTGGACCAAAAGCGTGAATATAATTGCGTGGCCAGTTTGATTTGTATTTTTTTGGCAGTGAGATAAAGAGATTAGATCACCTCTTTGTTAAACAAAAATTGCATTGACAACACTGGAATGTTCATGTCAGTTTGAAAACATGCATTAACAGCTGTTTGTTCACATTAAAATGTTTCTCAAAACCAGAAAAAAAATTAACCGAACATTTGAACTATAGGGCTGTAAAATCGATTAATCGCATCTAACACAAAAGTTTGTGTTTAGATAATATATATGTGTATAAATATATTATTATATACAGTATATATGTGTGTATATATACATATATACATATAATATATACAGTAAGTGAAATACTGTAAACATACGTGACCCGTGCTGACAACGTGAGTCAAAATGTGCATGAGTTAATTTTGAGCTACATGCAAAACAAGTCAATTTTGGTCGAAAAATGAGTTCATTAAGCTCTTGTCTAGTGATCCCAATGCTCCAAATATCAATTAAACATCTAAAAGTATCTATTTCACGTGATCAAATCGAATAGATTATTTGTGCTCAGACAAACATGTCATTGTTGCATTTCTTTATGAAGCTGTAGGTCTAGATACAAGATCCAATATTTAGTATTTATCTACTTGGTTGGTTGTGGATAAAGTCGGCTAGTCATAGAGAAAGACAGCAGAACGGAAGAAACATCTCAAAGTACCACTGATGAGAATTTGAGAGCTGGGCATGTGTCCGCCTCGACAGAATGGACAGAAATCTGTGGATTGCTGTGCTTTCTCTATCCTTGGCACAGACCAGACACCACTCTCTATATATTTTTCTATTTTTGAACTCCGCCTGTAAAATTGGACATTAGCAAATCGGCAGGTCTGCTCTTCATTTACCACCACCTTGAAACACATTGAGAAACAGCAGCTGGCTTTAAGTGCCCTCATTTAAGGTGGTGGAAATGAACATCGATAGCATCTGGTACAAACGTCATGAGAATCAGACATATTGTTGTCAAGACAAAGTCATGATGGCTATGAAGCTCATTACATGTACATTACATTTGTATTTTTTTGATGTCTTTCTCAACCTCATTTTGGCATGAAGTCTCATGGATTTGTGGACCAAAATGATAGCATTCCTAAACACCATATTTAACTCAATCCAAACTAAAACTAAAGGCCGAGTGACATATTTTCAAAGTTTCTTTCGGCACAATCCCAGGCACACAAAAGTATGACGACTGCTTGTTAAAGATGGTGTCTTTTCTGACTAAAGTACTATCTTGAGTCTATTATAGATGCTTTTAATTCATCAGCATCAGTTGATATTGATGTACATCACCTCTGCTGTTCACTTAAAGCCAATCTTTAAAGGGATAGTCATCATTTACTCACCTTCATGTCATTCCAAATCTGTATGGCTTTCTTCTGTGGGACGCAAAAGATGATCTTCTGAAGATTGTCCATACAGTGGAGGTCAATGGGGTTCAGTTTTGTTTGGATCCCATTGACATTGTATGGACCGAAATATCTTCATGGTTTAGAATGACAGGGCTGGTAAATAATTTACAGAACGTACATTTTTGGATGAACCCTCCCTTTAAAAATGAACTGATAATTTAATAACAATGTCTTTAGCAAATCCCACCTTGCATATCCATTTTTCCTTACTGTACAGAATGATGTCGTCATGCCCAAATGAGCTTGTCGCATTTACGATTGATTTGAGTTTTTTTTACCATTTTATCGGAAAGGATCTCACGTAGCCGGTATTCATTGAAGGTCAAAATAAATGAGAAGTGTCGCGCAATCACGAACGGCTGAGGTAAGCGAATTAGATCATTCGCAACGAGGTTGTGCGAGATGTTTAATTCGGACGGGATGAAAAAGTATGTCCGTGAAACAATTTTACCTGACCTGCTCAAGAACATGTCCATTTTAGGTCAGACTGGAGCATTAAAGGACCAATGAGGGTGAATTATATTAGAAAGAGAGGGAAAAATCCTTTGTTTTGGAAGCAGCCAAGCAGCCATGTTAGTTTATAAACAGCCTGTGGTGACGTCCGGGCCACTGTATGATCTCAACCCGCTAAAGCATGAAATTACTGTGCAATGACACACTCGGTTAGCAGCTTTTTGCTTGACAGATAAAAAATCCATCAAGGATAAGAGAGATGCTAAAAATAACGCACATTAGCCCAATGACACCTCACTTAACTTCACATAGATAGTTGCTCTCCTGCCAAGATGAACCAGAGCAAGTACAAACTGCGTCAGATGACAATACTAAAATGTAAACAGCAGATATGGCTGGAGACTCCATTAGAATGGAATGACTGGCCTTCCCATCAAGGAAAAAAACCCCACAAGGTGCTTTTCCACTCTTTTTTGAGGATGGTGTGGTAGGCATGTGAGCATTTAAGAAATTACAGCTGTTCCTCCGCCAAAGCGTGCGTTTACGGTTCACGTTGCGGCTTGAAAATGTTCTTAATAGGGGGTGGAAGAGGGGAAAACGCAAACTGAGCCTAACCTTAACATTAATCCTGAAATGAATGTCAAGTTTAACAGTCCCCTGCTTTTAATCAAGACCAGATCCTCTCCTTGCTGGGAGATGAATTAGCCTCAGATGGGGGGAGGAGAAAAAAGGTGCGTTTTTCTTTGCATGGAAAGACACTATTCATCTTAAACAGATCCAGGTCTTCTCCAGCTCTTTGACCTCGGTTAAATATACATATACAACTATAAAGCAGCGCAACGCTTCTCTATGAAATCCAAGCCTAAATATTACACAAATACTGGATCTAGTGTAATACAGAGATGTAAACAAACGCATGCATAGTGGTCGCGTGCACAACTTTTGTTTTTGCTTGATCTTGCGCTCTCTAATCAGTGCATGAAAAAGAGAATGATTTCATTTTGAAACGAGACGACGAGGTCCTTTAATCGTGATGTCATACAAAAAGGGGCCCGAGACGAAAACACAATCTTCTAGCAGGACTAATCGAATGCTTACTGACAGTTCCCTCGCAGCACGCACAGGTTGAGAACAGAGGAAAAAAAATCTAATAATAAAAAAAACCCTTATATTTGGATGCCTATTTGGTGAACTGATATGACAGGAAATGGAGTCATGCTGCCTTGCCTGGGATGTTCTTTCTGTTATTAGAGGAAGCAGGTCACCTCCATGGCACCCAGAGAAAATAAAAGTGACCTCCTGACTTGCAGTGTTCCCAGTGAGGAGCAAATAAATGTGGAAAGCCCAGAAGACCCACTGCTCTTCCTGCTGTTACTCAGCATTACGGCCCAGCTGAAACTCGGCCCAGTCACAGTGCAGGCAATGTGAAACATGCCACGAAAAACTCATGAGGCAGGAAGAGACAGACTCAGGGTCAGAAACACTGCATCCTCTTATAATGGTGAATAGGAGGGACCCATATGGGAAAGATAAAGAGGTATTATATGAGACTGGGATATCAGTCTATATTCTTGACAACATGAAAACGTCTTTGTTAAGACTAGCTTTGTGTAATGCACAATAAGTGGATGTTGGTTAGAGGATTAGAAAGTCACATTTGCAAAAGTGGACATTTTTCTTGTTGTGGACTATGAATGGCTGTTGAATTTCTTATTCTGCAAAAAAAAAAAAGACCAAAAAAAAAAAAACCCCAATGTTGTTTACATGAAAATGTGGGATTTTTTTTTGCTTTACAGTGTCCAAAACATTTTTCTTCTGCTGTAAACTAATGTTTACCAGTAACAGTACAGCCTAATAGCCTTGTATTTATACCAATGTGAAAAAAAAAAATGCTAGACAGGGTGAATGAAAAATGTGATTTCACTCTCTGACAGTAGATGGCGCTTGAGGAAGAGCAGAAAGTAGGACATCAAACAATATTTACATGTTTTCAAACATCCGTTCAGATTTTTGATGGTTTTTCAGACAACTCTAAATAATAGAGTACAGAGACAACAGAATCGTCCTCTACTATTCACTGTTGCTTCGCAAAATACTGATTGTGAGCGACGCCAAGTCATAGTGTAATGTGACACCAGTGGATCTTGTGGACCAAAAGCGTGAATATAATTGCGTGGCCAGTTTGATTTGTATTTTTTTGGCAGTGAGATAAAGAGATTAGATCACCTCTTTGTTAAACAAAAATTGCATTGACAACACTGGAATGTTCATGTCAGTTTGAAAACATGCATTAACAGCTGTTTGTTCACATTAAAATGTTTCTCAAAACCAGAAAAAAAATTAACCGAACATTTGAACTATAGGGCTGTAAAATCGATTAATCGCATCTAACATAAAAGTTTGTGTTTAGATAATATATATGTGTATAAATATATTATTATATACAGTATATGTGTGTATACATACATATATATATAATATATACAGTAAGTGAAATAATGTAAACATACGTGACCCGTGCTGACAACGTGAGTCAAAATGTGCATGAGTTAATTTTGAGCTACATGCAAAACAAGTCAATTTTGGTCGAAAAAGCTCTTGTCTAGTGATCCCAATGCTCCAAATATCAATTAAACATCTAAAAGTATCTATTTCACGTATTTGAAACGTATTTGTACGTTTTCTGAGAGGAATACCTTTCCTTTGACCGTGAAAAACTTCCTCTCAGCATAAGTTCGGTATCGTTTTAAACATTCCCATTTTGTGAATATTCATAGCGGATTCTAGATGGCATGAGTCTGAACCAATGAAATGTGATTTCATGCTGATGTAAACAAAACAATCGTACTCGCGCTGACAGCGTGCGATCCCGATATACACATAAACACAGAATCACAGTGTTTCAAACGGCGAGTATTCACGCAAACATTATCTGTTGGGTCTTAAGAGGATGTTTGGTTAACTGTTGAGGAAAATAACATGCGTTAGAACCATGTGGGTCTTCATAAATAGGCTGTGTTTCATTAATGTTAATCAAAAATTGTGGAATCATGGGGAAAAAAAAGTTGAATATCTATTTCTTCCTATAGATGTTTTTTTTTTTTGCCAAATTTGATGCTATTACCAGGGATTTTAAGATTTTGTTTTAAAACCCTCAGAAAACTTTAACTTGATTTTTCTCGGATTCCAACAAATCATCATTTTGAAGGTTTTTAAATAGAGAATAAAAAACAGGCGTACGTGTTTCACTTCTCAGAATCCAATTAAATTCCCACCCTACGTTTTTTAATTTTCCTTTGCAGATGCTTCCATGATGTTAGACAAACAAATTCCAATCTATTTCCGGATACATTGGGAGCAGTGAAAGTCATTCAAAAAATAAATAAATAAATAAAAAGAATCTCCTTTGCTACTGACATTCCTTCCATGCACGACGAGGACACAAATTGTCATCACATGTCGTCAGGACAAAGAGTCCCTGTGGCCCCATCAGATCTGACCCTGCTCGCCGAGCTCTAATATTTACTGAATTGCCAGGTACGGTACAATGGGGTTCAATTAAAATGGATTCCACCGAATCCAAAGGGCACAATGAAGCATTATAAACACCCATCCAAATGAAGGATGTGGAATCAATGGTGACCTTGTAGGTCTGACAGAGTCTTTGATGTGAAAGATGAGAGTGTCTTCAGTCGGGCAATAGCGTGACGCACTGAGATTAAGAGTATTTTCTGTAATGAGGTGTGCGCCGTGAATGAAAAGAGCCGTCACAACAAGTGTCTGTCTCAGACAGAAAATCATTTAAAAGAGGCAAATCGAGGAACCTTTCAGTGCAAAACTACAACCACCAGCCTTTTACTATAGATATTCATAAAAACACTCTAGTCTGTTATTTACACTGCCAACGCCAACCCTTAGCCGAATATTCCCTAAACAAGGGTGGAAGTTCCTGCCCTACCTTGACCTCCCGACTGGTGAACACCTCCACGTCCACCGCGCAGGCGATGAGGGTGGAGATACTACAGTCCACGCTCCTGGAGGGCATGCTGGGCTCACTCAGAGTGAAGGGATGACCGGCCCCTGACAGAGTATGTGTGAGCAGGGCGTCTGAGAGCTTGGATGTGCTGCTTTCCTGCTCTGAACAACAGCCAGCTGTAACTCTCAGATAGTGTTTGTGTGTGTGTGTGTGTGTGTGTGTGTGAGAGCCCCCACCTCTCTTCTCGCTCGCTCCATGCAGTGACATCACTGCCTGTCTTTATGAATGCTCGCTTGCACTTGCACAGAGCTGTTTTTTTATTCATGCCCCATGCGTTTCTCTCATTAAAAGCACTGTGTGGTTAAATACACTTTCCATCTCTTATTTTTGTCAGTTTATTCTGATAGGGCAAAGGAAGACAGG
Organism: Opsariichthys bidens; assembly: GCA_037194245.1. Classification (NCBI taxonomy): domain Eukaryota; kingdom Metazoa; phylum Chordata; class Actinopteri; order Cypriniformes; family Xenocyprididae; genus Opsariichthys; species Opsariichthys bidens. The sequence goes on along the minus strand of CM074282.1, from coordinate 3,985,124 downwards.
AGAGTGACTCAGCACTGCAGATTTATATCGAGTCTCATCATAGACACCAGTGAGCGGATGGAACAACAAGGACAGCAAGAGAGAGAGAAAGATGAGGTCTGTGTATCACAGCAAGACAGATGTATTATTAATATCTCGCTCGTTTATGTGACATCATTCGGCATGCAACAAAAAGGCATTCGTAGGGGAGCCTGCTAAATTTAGGTGGCTATTTTTGTCTCTGAAGCCTGACGTCATACTATATTGATGTTTATCTGACAAAATGAGTAAAAAAAAAAAACATTGTAGTACATAATACTTGTGAATAGAAAAGTTAATAATTGACTGACGGGGACTTGTCTTGGTTAGCTAACTATCCTCAGTTGCTTAAGCCTGTATGTATTGAATATTCACAATTTTGTAATAAGTTTATAGACAATAAAGTCACGCTGTGAGTTTTGTGATGGATTTGCTGAAAGGGCCGTTAGGTTTCATTAGATTAGATCTGTTTTCACATCTTGTCTCGTGACTTGTACGATAATGCAAAGATGCCGTTTGATTTATATTTCGTAATTTCAATAGCAAACAAAAAATGTTAGAGTTGATCATTCTGATTAAATTTTGTGATTTAGTTCAAAATGTCCATTTCAGGAAATCAATTCAGGATATCTCCTAAAACATATATGTGTGTGTATGTGTGTGTGTGTGTGTGTGTGTGTGTATATATATATATATTTTTTATATATATATATATATATATATATATATATATACAGTGGGTACGGAAAGTATTCAGACCACCTTAAATTTTTCACTCTTTGTTATATTGCAGCCATTTGCTAAAATCTTTTAAGTTAAGGTTTTTCCTCATTAATGTACACACAGCACCCCATATTGACCGAAAAAAACAAAATTGTCGACATTTTTGCAGATTTATAAAAAAGAAAAACTGAAATATCACATGGTCCTAAGTATAAGGGGGACTGAATACTTTCTGTACCCACTATGTATATGTATGTATGTGTATATATATATATATTTCAGTTTTTCTTTTTTTATAAATCTGCAAAAATGTCAACAATTCTGTTTTTTTTTGTCAATATGGGGTGCTGTGTGTACATTGATGAGGAAAAAGATGAACTTAAAAGATTTTAGCAAATGGCTGCAATATAACAAAGAGTGAAAAATTTAAGGTGGTCTGAATACTTTCCGTACCCACTATATATATATATATATATATATAGAGAGAGAGAGAGAGAGAGAGAGAGAGACTCATAACGGCAGAATCATATTATATTTTCTTAAAGAATTTAAAAAAAATCTATAATATTGCAGAAAAATATACAGGGAACTCTCTCATTTGGTACACTACAATTTTGGAGGTTACAATTAACAACAGAGGTAATATATTCAGCTGATATATATTTTCAGACATAATAATTACACTCAAATAAAAACTGAAACGTTTGTATAAAACTCAGTTGCAGTTTTCATAAGCACTTGTCTTTATGACAAATTTATTCAAACATATAATTAACAGTAATTAAGCTCCTCTCTAGTATGTGTGTTTTTATACCGGCTATGTATATATATAGTTCACTAAGGAACTGTAAACATTGGAAAACATTCCCGAGGTAAATGTGACATTCTTCACAAGACATCTTTCCACGGCTGAGACACAGATTAAGTGATTACATGATGTTCATGCATGTTTTTCAAGATATAACTTTTATTAATATGGAGGAAAAGAGAAAAGTATATAATATTTTATATATATATATATAGAGTGATAAGTGATGGTGCAAATGTCTTTTTTATTTTCCTATATTACCTATCCCTATTAGTTATAATATATACAAATGAATATGACATAATGCTTTGAGCTGAAATTATTTTGAAATTGATTTGATCTTCATGAAGCTTGTGGCTGAGAGACTTATACATTATACAGACAAATTTGCCTTCAAAATGTCACAGTTGGCCAATCAGATTATAATCCAGGGTCAGAATGGAAAAACATGGCTAGAATAGCGCCAAAAACACATGCATGTGAGATGCAATCAGAAAGGTCAGTCCCCGTCCTAAATGAAGCATGCTAAACGTCTCCAGACAGTGGAGTCATCACATTGTCTGCACTGCGTCCCCAGAAGATTGTGTTTACTTTTCCAGCACTAGACAGAACGGACCTGTGCGAGTATGTTACGCTGTCCTTTCTTGATGGAAGCGTTGGTTTTATCAGAGCGAGTCAATAAATGAACAACTTAAATGACTCTGGCACCAAGGCAACCTTGAGAGGGGAAATGGCCTCACTACATTACACCTGGTGCAGAAAAGCCCAGATGGAAGCTGCTAATCTGAGCAGGCTTGACAATAATGGATGGATGTATGAGGCTCCTGGTATATACGCCAATTGGGCAAGCTGATAGCGATTGTGCAAATGGCAGGAGGGTCCTTGAGGATGACAAGGCTAGAACAGAGTCATACTTCCTGAGATGCCATGAGACTTTTAATTAAGAAGAGAGGACAGCCATGACAACACCATCAGTAACACGCACACCAACCGTTAGATGGATTCAATGCTATGTCATGCATTTTGATCGGTTTGTGTTTAAATATTTAGACCTCAAGTATATGCTATTTTATACTTATAATCAATTACTTTATAGTAATCGTACCGATACCGATAATTTGATTACATCTTCAGCAAAAAGATGACAAGTATACACACCACTGATGTCTTTTGATTTTCAAATACTTTTTTGCTTCAAATCAAAGGTTGTAATGTTGTGATTCATATTACAGCCAGATGGTTTGGTGCAAAAATTTTTGGAATGCCAATGTGGAATTTTTTTTTTTTTTTTTTTTTTTTTTTTTACAACCGAGGTTGAACCAAAGTGCTGTGCATAAATAAAAACATAAAAACACCACATTTAACTGTTGTATGCTACCAACATTAAGTCCGCTTTCATTAAAGGTGCATTATGTAGGTTTTGCATCCGCTAGGGGGCGCTAAACAACTCAAAACAATAACAAAGGCGTAGTTTGATGACGCAGTCAATATGGAATCGTGGAACTTGTCGTCATGCCGACGGATCTAATAATGTTAATGGATGAGTGAATGCATGTTTTTATCATGACTGTGGTGTGAAGCAGGACGTGGCCGAGAATCACCGACGCGATTACTAATGAGAGACAGATATCAGTGACACACGAGAGTCCCGTGAAACATTTCATTCTACTGAACTACTCATAAGTGCTGAAACTCTACTCATACAGGTCAGTTTATTTGATGAGGAAACGCAGCGCTGCTTCTAACGTCACACTATCATACTGAACTGTGTTTGAGTGTGTGGAAAGTTCTAATGTTTCGTATTAGCTTGTTGTCTGTATAAAGTTAGATCAACATTACAGTATCATACTGATGATATTCTAACACTTCGTCTCACATTGATTAGTCTTATGTATCCTACATCTGCTCACCTCGTCTAATAACGTGTAAGAGCGTCTCTGTCAAGTCAAAGTTGCAAAGCTCTCGGAAACGCCACGCCGATATTGATCCTCGTTTTATCTCTCCTTTTGTCCCAAAGTTTGCCATGGTCTATAATGTTTGAACGAAATAACAGCAGCGTGCCGCTAGATGTTACACAGCCGTCCGTGTCAGTTGCCATGGTTACAGTGCAGCACAAGCAGAAACCAGGGATAACGCAGATATTACGTCACGGACACGTTAGGCAAAAATGATCAATTCTGCACACATAAAGCTTGCAAGTCTGGGGTTCCCTAAGAAGGCGTGCCCTTCCTCGTCATCTGTACCTTTCTTGTGGTGTAACGGAAGAATGAACAAACATTATACTTGCCGGATCAAAAGTTCACATACCAATATTTCATGACATTTAAATGTACATGACTATAATCAAAACGCAATCATGTTTGTTAATGTTTGTAATGAAAGCCATTATAAAATGTTACAGAACAATGTATTTGTTCCTTGTGACCTTATTGGAGGGAGGCCAGTGTAAAAACTAAAAATAATATTAGACCAAATTAGTTTTGAATTAGAGGAAGCTATGGATTCAGTTGGAAAGGTTGAAAACGGAGGTCACAAGAATTGTAATCACGTTGTGAAATTAATTTCATGCCAAGCAGGATGTGGAAGTTCAAGAGGAAGCAGCAGATAGTGTGGGAAATATATGTAATTTTTATTTTTTATTTTTTTTAAAGTATGCAAATATGGTGAGGCCGGGGTTACATTGGGCCAGTTTTTTTTTTTTTTTGCTTTATAGCTTCTTGCGTTAAAAGTATAAAATTGTTGTTATCAGTATTTATATTTATAGTGTTTATTAATATTAATCAATTTTTATATATATATATTTTAGTTTTAATTTTAATTGTATTTTAATCTTTAGTATTTTTGTTGTGCTTTTGTCATTTTTATTAGTTTTTTTTTTAGGTTTCATTTATTTTTATTTCAGGTTTAGTTTTAGTAATTTTAGTACTTCAATTTCAACTTATTTTATGTATTTCTTATATTCTAACTCATGTGTTTTAAGTTTTTTCATCTAATATTTATAATTTTATTTCAGCTTTATTTCAGTTAAATTTCATTATATAGTTTTTGTTTACAATAACAGCCGATTAAAAGCACATATCTTGGACCAGTGGCTGCAACTCACCAGTGTTATGTGAAAAAAAAAGATGTGAAATGTGGTTAAATGTGTTGCTGTGCCACAATGTTGACAGATATCCAGCACAACAGACTCTGATTAGAATGGACAAGATGGGATTTATCGCTTGGGGCTTTGTCGTGTCATTCCTGGGAAGGATGCGGTGTTAAGCACACCGTGAATCAACAGTCTGTCATTCAGAACATCAGTACTCTGCTCACTTACACATGAACTAATCATTTGCTGAGTAAACAGGGTGCTTATTGACCGGTAGATGCTCTTCCACTCGCTCCAGAACAAATCATGATAGAAATCGTGTTCTTCCCGCTCTAATGTCACATTAGAATTAGCTCATGCTGGAGCATCAGGTGATCTCGGACAAGGCTGGAGACCATGTGACATAATAAACACGCAAGTCTGACTGACAGTGACGCAATCATCCCTTAGTCATCCTTTACTTTCATTCTCTCTCTCAGAGGTCGGTCACACTCTACAGGTGCGGAATAGCAATAGAAGTGGCAGTATTTTGTGGAATCTAAACCAATCTATCCGGGCTTTGTTATGGAAATGCCGTAATCTCCAGTTCCCTCCAGCACAGCGCTGAGCACAGTCTGCAATAAATCCACATACTCAGAGTCAGCGCACAGACGCAAATACGCACTTTGCAAAAAAAAAACAGGCCGATTGGCAAAAAAAAAATGTGGTGGGAAAAGCTGACTTAATGTTTGCGCTCCATCCATCATCTACTTTTTTTTTTTTTTTTTTAAAGGAATTAATACTTTTATTAAGCATTCAATTGATCAAAAGTGACAGTAAAAACATTTATAAGTAACTGTTTCAAATAAATGCTGTTCTTTTGAACTATTAATCAAAGACATTTGTTACAAAAAATAATAATAACTCATTTCAACATTGATAGTAATGTTTCTTGAGCATCAGATCAGTATATCAGAACGATTTCGGAAGAATCATGCATGTGACTGCTGAAAATTCAGCTTTGCCATCACAAAATACATTTCAAAATATTAAAACTCTCACTGGTAATATTTCACTATAGTACTGTTTTACTGTACTTTCAATCAAATACATAGATAGAAAATGACATGCTCAGATTTGGTGGAAAAATACATACAGTTAATACATAGGAGCGTATTCTTTTTGCAGTTTGCAGTGTAGGTTTGTGTGTGTGCGTAAGTGGGTACAGGTATTAGCGCAGGTCACACACATCAGGAGGGTAAGAGTCACAGGAACAGTGTCTGAATACATCCATTATGCAGGAATGCTCTGCATGCAGAGCACAAAATAAATACAGGTGCTGAATACTTATTCAGAGTTCAGCGCCTGGCACAGACGAACACACACACACACGACGCCCCTGTTATCTCAAAATAAAAGGTCTGAAATATCACTTGTATGAGTGAAGCACATGGTTGCTGTTGTTTTCTTCCATATTTCATTCCCCGTTTTTTCAAAATTTCAAAAACGATCTATGAGAGGCCGTTTCCGCCACTGGAAAAAAAAAAAATATTGCGACTTTTTATCTCACAATTCTGACTTTTTTTCACAGAATTGCGAGATATAAAGTCAGAATTGCGAGTTCTAAAGTCAGAATTGCGTGATATAAAAAAGTCAGAGTTCTGACTTTATATCTCGCAATTGTGACTTTATATGTCATAATCATGACTTTATATCTCGCAATCGTGACTTTATATCTCATAATCGTGACTTTATATCTCATAATCGTGACTTTACATCTCATAATCGTGACTTTATATCTCGCAATTGTGACTTTATATCTCATAATCGTGACTTTATATCTCATAATCGTGACTTTATATCTCATAATCGTGACTTTATATCTCGCAATTGTGACTTTATATCTCATAATCATGACTTTATATCTCGCAATCGTGACTTTATATCTCATAATCGTGACTTTATATCTCATAATCGTGACTTTACATCTCATAATCGTGACTTTATATCTCATAATCGTGACTTTATATCTCATAATCGTGACTTTATATCTCATAATCGTGACTTTACATCTCATAATCGTGACTTTATATCTCATAATCGTGACTTTATATCTCGCAATCGTGACTTTATATCTCGCAATCGTGACTTTATATCTCATAATCGTGACTTTATATCTCATAATCGTGACTTTACATCTCATAATCGTGACTTTATATCTCATAATCGTGACTTTATATCTCATAATCCTGACTTTACATCTCATAATCGTGACTTTATATCTCATAATCGTGACTTTATATCTCATAATCGTGACTTTATATCTCGCAATCGTGACTTTATATCTCATAATCGTGACTTTATATCTCATAATCGTGACTTTATATCTCATAATCGTGACTTTATATCTCATAATCGTGACTTTATATCTCATAATCGTGACTTTACATCTCATAATCGTGACTTTATATCTCATAATCGTGACTTTATATCTCATAATCGTGACTTTATATCTCATAATCGTGACTTTATATCTCATAATCGTGACTTTATATCTCATAATCGTGACTTTACATCTCATAATCGTGACTTTATATCTCATAATCGTGACTTTATATCTCATAATCGTGACTTTATATCTCATAATCGTGACTTTATATCTCGCAATCGTGACTTTATATCTCATAATCGTGACTTTTTATCTCATAATCGTGACTTTATATCTCATAATCGTGACTTTACATCTCATAATCGTGACTTTATATCTCATAATCGTGACTTTATATCTCATAATCGTGACTTTATATCTCGCAATCGTGACTTTATATCTCATAATCGTGACTTTATATCTCGCAATCGTGACTTTATATCTCATAATCGTGACTTTATATCTCGCAATCGTGACTTTATATCTCGCAATCGTGACTTTATATCTCATAATCGTGACTTTATATCTCATCGCAATCGTGACTTTATATCTCATAATCGTGACTTTATATCTCATAATCGTGACTTTACATCTCATAATCGTGACTTTATATCTCATAATCGTGACTTTATATCTCATAATCGTGACTTTATATCTCATAATCGTGACTTTATATCTCATAATCGTGACTTTACATCTCATAATCGTGACTTTATATCTCATAATCGTGACTTTATATCTCATAATCGTGACTTTATATCTCATAATCGTGACTTTATATCTCATAATCGTGACTTTATATCTCATAATCGTGACTTTATATCTCATAATCGTGACTTTATATCTCATAATCGTGACTTTACATCTCATAATCGTGACTTTATATCTCATAATCGTGACTTTATATCTCATAATCGTGACTTTACATCTCATAATCGTGACTTTATATCTCGCAATCGTGACTTTATATCTCATAATCGTGACTTTATATCTCATAATCGTGACTTTATATCTCATAATCGTGACTTTACATCTCATAATCGTGACTTTATATCTCATAATCGTGACTTTATATCTCATAATCGTGACTTTATATCTCACAATCGTGACTTTATATCTCGCAATCGTGACTTTATATCTCATAATCGTGACTTTATATCTCGCAATCGTGACTTTATATCTCATAATCGTGACTTTATATCTCGCAATCGTGACTTTATATCTCGCAATCGTGACTTTATATCTCATAATCGTGACTTTATATCTCATCGCAATCGTGACTTTATATCTCATAATCGTGACTTTATATCTCATAATCGTGACTTTACATCTCATAATTGTGACTTTATATCTCATAATCGTGACTTTATATCTCATAATCGTGACTTTATATCTCATAATCGTGACTTTACATCTCATAATCGTGACTTTACATCTCATAATCGTGACTTTATATCTCGCAATCGTGACTTTATATCTCACAATCGTGACTTTACATCTCATAATCGTGACTTTATATCTCATAATCGTGACTTTATATCTCGCAATCGTGACTTTATATCTCACAATCGTGACTTTATATCTCACAATCGTGACTTTATATCTCGCAATCGTGACTTTATATCTCATAATCGTGACTTTACATCTCATAATCGTGACTTTATATCTCATAATCGTGACTTTACATCTCATAATCGTGACTTTATATCTCATAATCGTGACTTTACATCTCGCAATCGTGACTTTATATCTCACAATTGTGACTTTATATCTCGCAATCGTGACTTTATATCTCACAATTGTGACTTTATATCTCGCAATCGTGACTTTATATCTCATAATCGTGACTTTACATCTCGCAATCGTGACTTTATATCTCGCAATTCTGACTTTATATCTCATAATCGTGACTTTATATCTCGCAATCGTGACTTTATATCTCATAATCGTGACTTTATATCTCGCAATCGTGACTTTATATCTCGCAATTCTGACTTTATATTTTAGAAAAAGTTGCAATAATATTCTTTTTATTTTTTTTCCAGTGGCGGAAACGGGCTTCCATAACGATCCAGTCAATTCCCGATGAACAAAATCATGTCCCGCCCAACATTTTGTTTCATTTGAGAAGCCGTTTCACTGGATATACATCACGATAGGGGGAAAAAAACGATCAGAACTTTTATTTCTTGTCGACTTTAAATTAGGAACTGCACTTCAAAAGTATTTTAAATGCATCCATGTCCAAAATCAGGTATATTGATATTTATTCATTTATTTGATAGAAAGGAATTAAGTATATTAAAAATCTGATCAAATCAGTTTTCTTTCCTTACTTGCTCAGACAACTCTATCCTTCTTTAGGACTTTATTTTTACTGTCAGTTCTACTATTTTTTTTTTTTTTACTATTGCTCAAACAGTAGAGCAGTGCAGACAAAAAACATGTTCGTCTGCATGTTCGAGTTAATATATAGCACGGAAATTGTGCGATATTTGTGAATATTTCAGGTTTCATGAAAATGGAAGCAAAGAAACACTGACATTGTAACATAAAATGAGAAATATTTAAAATCCTGCGCTATTTCCAGATCAATAATCAGATAAGCACATTGAGTTTTGGTAGTATTGAAGCTCAAGATGCCCTTTGGAACATTCTCAATAGCGTAATCATCAGGTTTTACGCAAATAAATTATTGATAGTGTTAACAGACATAAACATGTGCGCTCACACATTCACGCTCCGTGAGCACTAAATATACCTAAAGGAGAATCAGGTGACCAGATGTCCTTTATTTCCTCTCTGGACATGTTTAATTTGATGAAGCAGATAGTGTTTGTGCGTCTGCTGGGAGCGGCCGGAGAGAGGAGATTATTAGCTCAAACTGAAATCACCTGAATACACTTCACAGCAGACTCCTGTGTGTGTGTGTGTGTGTGTTCAAGTGCTGAACCACCAGCGATCTGAAGCAATAGATGAAGGGCGATGAAGAGCGTGTGTGTGTGTGTACTTGTATTGACTGTACTTCTGAGGACCAAATGTCCTCACTTATATTGTGAAATACTGTTAAATCAGCCAAAATAAGTTTTTTTTTTTTTTTTTTTTAAATCTAGTGTTTTGCATGTTTCTGTGAGGGTAGGTTTAGGAGTAGGGGTTGGATTAGGGCATAAAAACTATCACTGACCTGATATAAAATCAGTGAAAGTCTATGCAATGTCCTCACTAATAGAGCAAAACCAACCTGTGTGTGTGTGTGTGTGTGTGTGTGTGTGTGTGTGTTTCTGGGGACCATGTACCATACTGCATACTCTTTCATATACAGGAATTTAGAGTGATTAAATGAAGATATTAAGATTTCTTAAATAAAAAAAAATAAAAAAATAAAAGGTGTTTGAGACATTTAGAATATTTTTAGCTATTTTACCCGCAAGTTTAGTGTTGGTGAAATAAATGTACACTACTGTTTAAAGGATTTTATGCAGAAAAGATGCATTAAATTGATCAAAAATGACAGTGAAGACATTTCTAATGTTACAAAAGATACTAAAATAAATTTTTACTAAACTTTCTATTCATCAAACAATCCTGAAAAAAGTATCACTGTTTACCCTTTTTTGTGGAAACATCACAACTGTTTTCAACATTATTAATAATAATGCAGTAATTCAGCCAATCAGAATGATTTCTGAAGGATCATGTGACACTGAAGACTGGAGTAATGATGCTGAAAATTCAGCTTTGATCACAGGGATAAATTACATTTTAAATTATATTAAAACAGAAAAAAAGTTATTTTAAAGTAGTAATATTTTTGCATAAAATGTGTTCTGATCAAATAAATGCAGCCTTGGTGAGCATAAGGGACTTCTTAAAATAAAATAAAAAATCATGCCGGCAGTGTATATGTAAAATAAAGCATATTTTTTTGTGACATATTCTTATTAAAACTGCAGACATATACATTTGAACAACACAAAAGAGTTGGTGTACAACCCATTTTATATAGTAGTATGCTTGTATTCCATTCCGAACATAGCCAAAGAAAAGAAGAATAAATGGGAAACAAAGTGACAAGAGTGTTTGGAATGAAAGAGAGCAGTGAAATATGGAGACAAACACACAATGAGAATGAGAGCGGGACGAGGAAAGGAAGAAGAGAGGACAGCGGCGAGCTGATTAATGTCACTGCTGATGAAAGGCTAGTACTGACGTCAGACACACAATAGACCAAGAAGAAAGCGACGGAGAAAGACGATATTCATGGAATATATGGAAACAATTTCATTCAAGTAGACAATGTTACATTCTCTCACATTCATCACAGTTTAAAAGCACAACGAATTTTGAATCAGCTTCATGAGACGGAATTGTGAATTAAAGAACCTTATAAAGGACAATGCGAACACGTCGAGCTATGATACTAATAGGCATCACAAGCAACACTATTTGTGAGGGATGGTTGCCGTAACGCTTGATAGTGTCTTATCAATTTTAACAGTGATAACAGATTAACGAGACTCTTTCAGATTCCTTTCATCACAAATACTCTTCGCTTTGTTGATGTACTGAGGTCGGCATGATTTTTAAAATGCCCATATTATGCTTTTTTGAATATTACCTTTCATGCACTGTGTCATTTCGCCTTCAGAACTGCCTTAATTCTACGTGGCATTGATTCAACGAGGTGCTGAAAGCATTCTTTAGAAATGTTGGCACATATTGATAGGAGAGCATCTTGCAGTTGATGGAGATTTGTGGGATGCACATCCAGGGTACGAAGCTGCCGTTCCACCACATCCCAAAGATGCTCTATTGGGTTGAGATCTGGTGACTGTGGGGCCATTTTAGTACAGTGAACTCATTGTCATGTTCAAGAAACCAATTTGAAATGATTCGAGCTTTGTGACATGGTGCATTATCCTGATGGAAGTAGCCATCAGAGGATGGGTACATGGTGGTCATGAAGGGATGGACATGGTCAGAAACAACGCTCAGGTAGGCCGTGGCATTTAAACGATGCCCAATTGGCACTAAGGGGCCTAAAGTGTGGCAAGAAAACACCCCCACACACCATTACACCACCACCACCAGCCTGCATGATGGATCCATGTTCTCATTCTGTTTACGCCAAATTCTGACTCTACCATCTGAATGTCTCAACAGAAATCGAGACTCATCAGACCAGGCAACATTTTTCCAGTCTTCAACGGTCCAATTTTGATGAGCTCGTGCAAATTGTAGCCTCTTTTTCCTATTTGTCGTGGAGATGAGTGGTACCCGGTGGGATCTTCTGCTGTTGTAGCCCATCCGCCTCAAGGTTGTGCGTGTTGTGGCTTCACAAATGCTTTGCTGCAGACCTCGGTTGTAACGAGTGGTTATTTCAGTCAAAGTTGCTCTTCTATCAGCTTGACTCAGTCGGCCCGTTCTCCTCTGACCTCTAGCATCAACAAGGTATTTTGGCCCACAGGACTGCCGCATACTGGATGTTTTTCCCTTTTCACACCATTCTTTGTAAACCCTAGAAATGGTTGTACGTGAAAATCCCAGTAACTGAGCAGATTGCGAAATACTCAGACCGGCCCGTCTGGCACCAACAACCATGCCACGCTCAAAATTGCTTAAATCACCTTTCTTTCCCATTCTGACATTCAGTTTGGAGTTCAGGAGATTGTCTTGACCAGGACCACAGCACTAAATGCATTGAAGCCACAGCCATGTGATTGATTGATTAGATAATTGCATTAATGAGAAATTGAACAGGTGTTCCTAATAATCCTCTAGGTGAGTGTAGATGTTTGTGAATATAAAAGGTCTGCAAAGTTTTAAAGATCAAAGTGCACGACGAATAAAGTTGTCTCCTAAAAGAAAGAATCGATTATGAACTGCCTGAAACGAGTCGTCAGCAATTCCAGTCTCACTTCCTGTTTACATACCCTAACAAATTTGATCTGCCCACGAACAATGTCTACTTTGACCTTCCCTCAAACTCTGTATAGTTGTTGCCGAGGCCTGGAAGTGTTTCTGATCGACATGTCGAGAAGATGCTGCTTTAAGTGCTGCAGAACCACTTCACATGCACTCCAAAAGGACGAGGACTCGCGCTGGAATTGATACGGAAAAATCGACACCATCGTTCCTCTTCATATAACTGTGTATCAAGTGCTGAGGAAGTCTCCAGAGCTAAAGTTCAGATATGGTAATGGCCGTTTGGTTTTCGACACACGCCATAAGCCGTAGACCAATCACAACAGCCTGGGCCATCTGACCAATCAGAGCAGAGAAGGCTCTCGGAAAGGAGGAGTTTAGAGACACTGAATCTTCGAACGAATCTTTTCAGATTCTTTGTCAAATTAGTTGTTTTTTTAACCTTGGATACATTTAAAACTTGTAGGAGACCTTCAAAATAAAATGATGAACCTTTAAAATAGCATAGTAGGGGCACTTTAAAGGTTTAAAATTTCATCATTTATTTGATGAAAAATACAGTAATTTTCTACTGTTTTATCAGTAATTACTACTGTTTTTATATTTGATTTGATGCTGAAGAAACATTTCTCATTATGAATGTTAAAAATATATATATTAGCGATATATTTTTTTCAGCATCACTTGATGAATAGAAAGTTCAAAAAGCATTTTTTTCAAAGAGAACATTTTTTAACATTACAAATATCTTTCCTGTCACTTTTGATCAAATTAATGTATCCTTACTGAATGAAAACACCAATTTCTTTCAAACAAAATCCTACTTACTCCAAAACTTTATAGCGTCTTGCTATATGAGTAAAAAAAAAAACATGCAAGTTCACAACCTGACCGCTAGCCCAATATAGGGCCATATATAAGGCAGTATGCTATATAAAGTGCACCAGATGCTGCTTATGACATTTAAGATGACAAGTCTAGCAAGATTTGGGTTTTCAACTTATTTAAATAGACTATACAGTGCAAATACTGTACAGAAAATCTTGGCTTTTTTTTTTAAAGATTTTATTTTACCTTCTCAGTAACCTTTGTGTGTTTAGTTGAAATTTATATACTCAAACATAAGACATATAATATGTTCTCCAAGATGACTCATTCAAGAGTCATAACCTCAGTCTTGTAGAGCCATCTAATACACCATGGTCGATGCAGTGTTGAACCTTAGTCATCATCTCTGCAAATAATATTCTTCTCATTTTCTTGACATGACCTTAATCTTTGCTCCAAACACATGCTCAAGGTCAAAGCGCCGCTTCGTTCGGCCAGCAGGTTACCTTGGTGACATCCGAGTACCAGGTTGGGGGTTTGCTTAGACAATGTCATGTCTGATAGACCGGTCTCCATGGGATCACGGCCAATTTCAAAGAGATTAGGGACAATTTCGATGGGATTTAGTACATTTCATATTGGATTTTAGTTGACCCAAAGAACAATTTATGGCAGGGATTATATAGAGATCAAATCAGGTTGAGAGCAGACAGATGCGTTCAACTTGAGAAAACCTGTAGAGAGTCTTATATATATACACACACACACACATACATACATATACAAGACCCGTTTCAAATAATTTATGAACTTTCTATTCATAAAACAAACCTTAAAAAAAAATATATATCACAAAAATATTAAGCAGCACAACTGTTTTCAACATTGATAAAAATAATAAATGTTTCGAAGCAAATCAAATGATTTCTGAAGCATCATGTGACACTGAAGACTAAATCACAGGAATAAATTACACTTTAAAATATATTCAAATAGAAAACAGTTCATTCATCTTTCACAATATTACTGTTTTGACCTTTTTTTGTTGATAAATATAGCCTTCGTGAGCATTAGAGACTACTTACTGACCCCAAACCCTTATATATAGACATGGATCATTTCTAACCAGCCTATAATTATATGCAAGAAGTGTGAAAATATTATGTATTTTTTTTTATTTAAAACAGCCTTACAAAGAAGTGTAATTTTTGTCAAGATTTTGATGGACATATCATTGTATCATCATTCTGAAATGGTGAAATGTTCATGACCTTTCATAAAACGACAAAAATTCTCCTGTGATGTATGTATAAACACAGTTGGACATTGTTAGTGGACAAATTAAATAAACAACCGAGAGTGCTACAAATGTGTTTTACGTGAGTTTATTTTCTAAAAGTGCCTATAGTTGAAGAAACGGCCGTAAACAAATCTGGAGTTGATGTGGTCAGTGTGGCTCGTGATGCACGGGAGGTTTAAATTCACCTGCTGTGTCACGGGTGTGAATCTGAGTGCTAAAGTGCTTTCCCCCCCAACAGCGAGTTTGCAAATACTGTTTCACATTGTTCGGCACGTGCAACGGCACACAATCACGCACAATCACTTTTGAAAAAGCCCATTCATGCAAACGATCCCTATCTCTTAGTGAGGACGTTCCATATATACTGTACAAACTGTACATTTTATCTCCCTACACTAACCCTACTCCTAAACCTTCCCATCACAGAAAACATCTGCATTTTTACATTTTTAATAAAACATGGTTTAGTGTGATTTAAAAGCCCTTTTAAATAAGAAATGTCCTCCTAATACATGTTTACGTCGTAATACCAGTGTAATATCCATGTCATTATACAAATTTGTGTCCTCATAAATCATGCAAACAAGCACACACACTTACACACTCTCCAGTGCTCTGTTCCACTCAAAAACAGCACCGTGCATGCATTCACACTCAAATGCCGTGTGTCTCTGAAGCTGTGTGAACAGCATTAACCACTTGGCGGCCAAATAGTGACACTAACGTGGTGCAGTGACGTCTGTGCATGAGTCACGGTGGCTCTGATCCGAGCTCTGCGGCGCGCGCGCTGAACATGGCAGCCGAGCCATACAACACCAGTCAAGCATGAGACAGCCAGTGTGTCCCTGCCAATCAGGAGCGTCACAGCCTTGCAGGCCTGATGTTGGTTTAAAGCCATCTCCTGAATGGCACCGGATACGGCACCAAAATCATTTCAATCCTAATAAAGCGGCTAAGCTTTGCACAGTTAATGAGCGTTAATAGCAGAAACAGATTCAAATGCATAAACGTAAAAGTAAATGTAATAAGATACATGCCCATCAATGCAACAAAAATGAACTTAAAGGGTTAATTCACCCGAAAATGAAATTTCTGTCATTAATTGAAATTTGTCGTTCCAACCCGTGAGACCTTCGTTCATCTTCGGAACACAAATTAACAAAGAAATTAACACTTTCAGATGCCCAGAAAGGTAATAAAAACATATTTAAATCGGTCCATGCAAATACAGTTCAACCAAAATATTATAAAGCAACAAAAAAACAAAACAAAAAAAAGACTTTTCAACAATATCTAGTGATGGCTGATTTCAAAACACTGCTTCATGAAGCTTTACGAATCTTTTGTTTCGAATCAGTGGTTCGGAGCGCCAAAGTCACGTGATTTCAGTAAACGAGGCTTCGTTACGTCATAAGTGATTCGCAATTTCAATAGTTTGCGTGATTTTGGCGGTTTGATACGCGAACCGAACCACATTTTTTGATGCACAAAAAGTATTCTCACCACTTTTTTTTTTTTCTCGTCGTGTTTTAAATATGTTTTAGGTTATCTGAAAGTGTTAATTACCTTGCTGGCAATAGAGACTCACTGAACCATTGGTTTTCATCAAAAAAATCTTAATTTGTGTTCAGAAGATGAACGAAGGTCTTACGGGTGTAGAACGACATGAGGGAGAGGAATTAATGACAGAATTTTCATTTTTGGGTGAACTAGCCCTTTAATGCAAATGAGCAGTGATGTGATGTGACAAACCATAAGCTACAGCGATCTGCCACGACACATTAAAGAGACACCATACGCTATTTATTGTTTAAACTTCTTTAAAAATTCATAGGTCTGTCGACGTGATGTCAGTGTCCTCTTTGCTTCGTGAGAACATGATGTGTGGCGTGAGAGCGCATGGCTTGTCGGACATAGCAACAGTAGCTAAAGGGGGCGGGTCTTTGCGAAGGGTCACCCTTCACTGGCAGTTTGATTGACAGGCGATCTGACCAATCATAACCCAGAATCCGCAATTTTGTCCGTCAAAGCAGTCAGAGGAGTTAGTAGATTAACGTTGGTGAACTTGAAAAATTGTGTGTCCTCACGTCTTTGAAACAACATTCCTTCTGATGTTCATTCATGTTTATTTGATGCTATAAATGAACTAGTATGAAGAGATGATCGAGGAGCTACAGCGATCTGTCACCACACATTAAAGACACACTACACGCTATTTACTGTTTAATCTTCTTTTAAAAATGACAATATTTTACACGTACTTTACATTTTTCACCGCGTGAGAACATGATGTGTGGCGTGAGAGCGCATGGCTTGTCGGACATAGCAACAGTAACTAAAGGGGGCGGGTCTTTGCTAACGGTCAATTACTCCTTTCTTAACTAACGTTCAAATGAATAAGGCTATTGTTACCAAATTTTGAAAAAAAAAAAAAATAATAATCAGATGTCAGCGAGTAATAATATAAAAACAGAATTTATTATCAACGACAGTCTGAAAATAGATTTCTCTTCTGTCATCACATCACTAAACATCCAGTTCAGCCAAGTTTCTGTCAGCTGTACTCGGACGCCAATGGAAACCGAATGCACTTGTTGCATTTGCATCGAAATGAAAAGGAAGATCTGGCAAGTCCTGTGCTGCTGACTGTTTATTTGTCTGGGCCCATGACAGAGAATTCAATCTCATCAGAGCTATTTTAACGGCATGGAGACAACTCATCACTTGTGCTTATTTAAAGAGAAAATGAACACTGGGCACTGTCAAATAAACCAGTTCCAGTCCCAGGCTGAGGAACAGCTCCCTGGGAAGTTAGAGTGGTCCCCATGTCTATCTCAGAGTTAAACATGGAACAAAGGCAAATATGATCTCGAATGCATTTATCCAAAGTTTTTCGAAAAGAAGATGAAAGCATTGACCAATAATCAGGATTTGGGGCAAAGACAAAAACACACCTTTCCAAAAGATGTCAAAAGTTGGTTTGGCCCAGTACTGGAAGTTGCTCAAGACCTTCATTATAAAGTCACAGCTGCGAATCTGGGATCTGAGCATGCCGTGTCTCCGTACACCGATAGAGATTAGTAAAACCCATACGTCATTATCAGAAGATAATCCTCCACCCCTGAGCTCGGGCTCTCTGCCGTGTTATTGTTTGAGAAAGTTCTTCCATTTCATTCCAGTCGACTGAGTTATATTTAGATACCTGTAATACAAGAAGGCTTGGACCGACGGGACTGGCATTAACAAATCTGATTGATTGTGTTATCAGTGGATTAGAGGAGTATATTTAGGCTTTCTTAGAAAGGTGAGATGTTCTGGGATAAATGTGGAGTGACTAAGAATGTAAAACCAAACAATTTCTACCTCAAAAGAAAAGACATTGCAAGCTCATTGGCTACTGATGCAGCAGGAGTCCTTTAACTCAACTGCTCGTAATCACATCATCCAAAGGACCTATTAGCCTGCGCCATCTAGAGTTTCTTGACAGAACGTTGCATTTGCAAAAGACGCAAATAATGTGTTTTGTGGCAAGTTCGCTATGTTTAATATCATTTTATTTGCACATTTGTTTTGTTTGACCACTAAGCGACGAATTATGCCACAGCGCTGTCGATATCAAATGTTTTGTGTTGACTGAGTCCAACATAGTTTATATTGGTCAATTTAACAAAATAACTGCCTGGAAATATAAAACAGTCACATTCGTCTCGCCTTTATTGATTGGATTATTGTTTGTGAACTGCAGGGGGCATGATACCTGAAAAACAAAATATTGGAGGTGAAAAGAGTTTGTTTAAAATGCTGCGGAAGAAATCGAAATTTGGTCGGTTTGAAAGGGCATGACGCTTCTGCTCTCTTGAGATCATGCCACCTGCAGTTCACAAATAATGCATAAAATTATAAAAGAATTTTGCAATTCTAGAGCATATGGTTATTTCTAGAGAAAGTTCTGCTCCTGAAAGTTTTCCCTACTTCATATGCATTGCACATATTCCACTATTGCCAATTCTTCCAAAGACATTTTCAGTTCCAATTGACATGTTCAATTGCATTTTTGAAGCTGGCAGCCTGATGACTTTGGCTCCAGGGCTGTTCAAACTGCTAAACCTAAGGATTGAATGCATAAACCCCCTGAGAATGACAAACACACCTGCTCAGAACTACCTATTGACTATATAAGCCACAGGGAAAAAGCTCGGATCAGAATAAATATGTATGTGTGAAGTGCGTGTTTGCCTGAGCTTTCTGATGAGCGCGTTTGCGATTACTAAAGAGAGACGGGCTCCAATACACAAGGGTCACAAAGAGTCTGACTTAGAATTTGTCGTCGTGCCCATTCTTAAAACGCAATTAACCTCTGCTATCTGGGGCTGTTTGCCATGAATTTGCCAATTACAGAGAGGAAAGAGTCTTGTAGAATGAGCGCGAGAAGGGGTTACATTACGCTGCCCTCTCTTCTTCCAGTTAAAAGTGCACTTTAATGGGTTATTGTGGTATATTGTAAATATGCAATTGAAGCGAGAGAAATAACACTCGTTAAAGGTGCATCTGGGAAATGCTGACGTTAGCCTGGTAGCACTGAAAGCATACGATCCCACCCTCGCTGCAAATCGCTGTCCAAAGCCACGCCTCCTCCAAAACACACGGATGCACACACAAAGCTGGTCTCTGCAAAGCGTCACAAGAGACGGCGTTAAACTACCTCAAAGCACACAACATGACAACGTGTGAAAATAAACAACTTAGAGAGCTTGTATCTGACTGCTGCAGATTCATTTCGGTGTTGATACTGCTGACGTGGAGTCTGAGGATGTGAACAGCTCCGGTTAGGGTCTTAATTGACTCTTTTAGTTACTGTTGCTATGTCCGACATGCCATGCTCTCTCACGCCACACATCATGTTCTCACATCCAGGAGCAAAGAGGACACTGAGAACGTATGAAACAGTTTCATATTTAATATATTGTAATTTTTTAAAGAAGTTTAATCAATAAATAGCGTCTAGTGTCTCTTTAATGTGTGGTGACAGATCGCTGTAGCTTCTCGATCATCTCTTCATACTAGTTCATTTATAGCATCAAATAAACGTGAATGAACATCAGAAGGAATGTTGTTTCAAAGACGTGAGGACACACAATTTTTCAAGTTCACCAATGTTAATCTACCAACTCCCCTGACTGCTTTGTCAGTCGAAATGGCGGATTCTGGGTTATGATTGGTCAGATCGCTTGTCAATCAAACTGTTTGCCAAGGGTCAGTTACATTAGTCATGATGTGAACGCAGCATAAACTCGTTGTTTTGATTCAGTTGGAACTGTAAAAGGTGGTTGCTGGTTTTTTTTTGCGGTGCTCCGCGACTGACGTCTGTCGGTTTAAACTCTGCATATTATGAAACGTCCCGATGACGTATGATGTCTGCGCGAACAGGGCGCACATACGTCGACAGGCAAGCAGGACATCGTATTATTTCATTCGAACCGATTTACATTTTATGGTCCTACGCTTTCCAGAGATGATATACATTTATAAAAATACATTTAGACCATTTAACATAGTGATTGCTATAGGTTATGAGGAGAAAAAATGTTTTTGTAAAGAATAACTTATTGCAAGTTATTTCTGAATGTTCTCTGGATGTTCAAAACATCCAGTTTTTACATGTTTTAAAAATGTTTTTCTTGGGCATTAAGGGAACATTCCATTCCATCACTGCAGATGTTATGGGAGCTTTAATTTTGAATGTTCTCTGAAGTAGTAACATTTAAAAAATGTTATTAAACGAACGTCCAACCAAAATATTCCATGAACAATGCATAATTGCTTTCGTGCTAAGAGAACATTATTAAAGACCAGATGACTTTGGACGAACATTTTATGAACATTACTGGAAGAACGTTCGTTCGTAGCTGAAGTTCTGAGAACATTTCCTGTTAACTGGGATGATGTGAAAGTCATTAGGCAAATTCAGACCAATAACTGTTCTGTTGGAGACCGATTTTCCCCCCTAAATGATTCATTAAATAGATCTGGCACAAAAGAGTCAATAATTCAAATACAAATTGGACAACACCAAACAGTTCATCACAATAATATTGCCTATCTATTGTATGCATTTTATTTCTCAGTATCCAGTCTTTCTCATCTTTTTTTTTTATTCAGACTGCATTTCTTTTGCTGTCAAACCCTGTCAAAGTATCTTATTAAGCTCAATGTTTTTTTTTTAAAATAAATTAATTAATAGAACCATATCTATTCTGAATAAGAATCAGCTCTCAATTCCAACCCTATTTTTGGGTGAACTGTCCCTTTAAGAATTCAATCATGACAGAGAAATGCTGTTTAACAGTAGGAAGGCCTTGCCAATGTAGTTCAGTGAAACATTACACGCATGTCCAAACGTTCAACAATACAGAACATTGCGAGCATACTTTCCCAAGAGAGTAAGAGACTATTCTGTACTAGCGCTGTAAGAAAAAACACAAGAGGTTCATGTTCACCTCACAGGAGTGTGATTTTTCTTCTCGTCTGGGCCTTTACCGCATATTATGGAAAGGGCAGGGCTTTTATTTATCCACCAAATATTACATTTCATTGTGTAATCTTTCTGTAAGTCATGCTACCTTAGAGACATAGCTTCATATCTTTGCTTCCAGACATATATTATTGTTTAGACATCCATTCAAGTGAAGGATGTATAATAATGTTGAGGAAAAAAATCCCTCCATAAGGAATGCACAAAAAAAGAGACCGCAAAGTTCAATGGGGGGGAGTTTTGAATCTCATTTCAAACAAGTCTGCCATCTAGTGCTGCTTCTAAGAAAGCATTTCAATGTTGTATAACGTTTTAGTGAGACATTTTAGAACAGTGACTTAAAATCTTTTGGGGTTTTTGTCAGCAGAAGCTAGCAAAGTATAATATAGTTTGCAATTTGACAAAATCATTGGACAAAATGTAAAGTAAAGTAAATGTGAAGTGTGTCATTTCTGAGCAACATGAAACTGCAAAACTTTTCAAGCACTCCCTCCATCTGCCATTGGTCGGCTGAACAGATAGCTCCGCCCCAAACTCACGACATTGTTTTAATGCCACTATATCATGTTCAAAAAAAAAAAAAAAAAGATACAACAGTACAGTTCAATAATTTTGGGGTTGAGGATTTTTTTTTTTTTTAAAGAAGTCTCTTATGCTCACCAAAGCTGCATTTATTTTTAATACTGTAAAATGCATAATACCATGAAATTCGATGACCATTTAAATAGCTTTTCTCTGTTGTAACATGTGATGACAAGGCTGATGTATTGCTCGAGACATTTATCATGATCAATGTTGAAATAATTGTGCTGCTTAATATTTTTAGTGTTTTTTTGAGTTAAAAAACGACTTTTTTGTAACATTATAAATGCTTTTGCAGTCACTTTCGATCATTTTAATCCATCAAAATACAAACTTTTGAATGGTAGTGTAGCAATGTTGTGATTTTTCAGCTTTTTTTCAGCTATTTTAGCAGGGAAAAATCATATTATCGGATAAAAGGCGTTTTTTCCCCCGATTATTTTCTGCACACACACAGCCTCGCGTGCAATAATATCGTCTCACCTCAGAAACCCCTGTGCCTGATCCCCGCTGTCTGGCAACCCTGTGCTCTGCTCACCCGCTGGCCGCCCGCACAGCTCTCGTCACTGCCAGCATATGGCACGGTGTCTGAAGGCCCCCCGAGGCTCTCCTGGTCCCCGAGCCCATCTTTTTCTCCGCACGGCTTCTGAATATGAGTGTGAATGTCAGGGATCAGCACACTTTAGGCAACCCAAGAAGCAGCTGTGCTTCTAAGAAAGCGGCAGGGTGTAGGTCGCAGGAAGTGCGGTTTGAAAGGAAACTCAGCACTATAGCACTCAGCTGAGCTCCATATGAGGTGACAGGGCTTCTGTCCGTGACTGTACAAAGTACAGTGTAGCTAAGAGTTATGGTAACAGTTTTCCTTATTACCGTGGCAGATATTCCTGGAGAAAAATGAGTGACGACTATCCGGGTTTCTGTGTATTATAAGACATTATGAATATCTTTATACGCAGGTTTGGGGAGTAACGAGTTCCATTTTAAATGGGTGGGAATCAGATTACAGTTACATCTGAAAAGTGTTTTAGATTACCAAAGTGATTACTTTGAATTTTAACGTCATTTAAACAGCGATTGGTGATTCTCTGACTCTGACCGTCTGAAAAAGACGAGTTCAGTTTCATGTTTTCCACTGTTTTCATGTTTTGTGAGTCATTTTATAATTCACTCGTCACTGCAACTTTTTCTCACAATTTGTTTTTTCCCCTCACAATTTTGAGTTTGCATTTCACAATTCTGACTTCTTTTTCTCAGAATTAAACTCACAATTGCAAGTTATAAAGTCAGAATTGGGAGATATAAACTTGCAATACTAACTTTTTTTCCTTACAATTGTGAATTTAGTATGTGAGTTTATATCTCATCATTCTGACTTTTCTCAATATTGTGAGTTTATATCTCATAATTCTGACTTTTCTCAATATTGCGAGTTTATATCTCATAATTCTGACTTTATAACTCACAATTGCAACTTTATATCACACAATTCTGAGAGAAAAAGTCAGAATTGTGAGATAAAAACCTCACAATGACCTTTTTTGTGTTTGTTTCACACTTATTAGTATTCCAAAGTATTCTAAAGTATTTAGATGAAGTTACTAAACTTGAGGAATGTAACGAAATACGTTACAAATGACTTTTTAAAGCATGTATTTTGTAATCTGTAGTGAAATACATTTTAAAAGTGACCCACCCAGCCCTGCTTATACGGCATACAGGCAAGTGCCGTGAGGTGGACTAAACTGATAATTCATCATGTAGCTCTAAAAGCTTCACAATATTAACTTTTAAAGAATATATTGCGAACCTTTAAAAGCAATACAGCCACAGAGAATTAGCTTTTATCTAAGCCACAAAAGACGTAATTATATACACGAGAGATGACAACAGAAGAATAAAATTGTTAAGCTTTTTTTTTTTCAATGAATATCCATGAGCTTTAAAAAGAGCTGTCACATCTTGTATAGTGCCCTATTCAAACCTCAAAATGGCTTTTCATTTATAAAGAAAACAAACCAGGATACTGAGGCAACTGACAGTAAGAGTCAAAGTAGAAATGTGATGACCTTTTATTCTGAATTTAAAGTGATAATATTGTGCACATGTAGGTTAAAATGCTGCTCATAGAACCGGTCAACGGACAGATGAGAGACTTTTTGTCTTGTTTTTCAGGTACATTATATATATATATATATATATATATATATATATATATATATATATATATATATAAAAAAACATGAAACAAGATATATAATACATAAGATTTTTTTTTTTACTTATTACATAAACTGAAAAAGACTGGACTTCACAAAATACACTTTAAAGGGTTAGTTCACCCCAAAAAAAGAAAATTCTGTCATTTATTCCTCACCCTCATGTCATTCCACACCCGTATGACCTTGTTCATCTTCTGAACACATATTAAGATATTTTTGATGAAATCCAGCAGTCCTTTACTGACAGCAGATGCCCAGAAGGTACTAAAACATATTTAAAAGAGGTCATGTGACTACATTAGTTCAACCTTAATGTTATGAAGCAACAATAATACTTTTTGTGCGCCAAAAAGGTCGCACCACTGTACTCACATGAACTGTTTTAAATATGTTTTAGTGTCTTTCTGGGCATCTGAAAGTGGTAATGATCTTGCTGTCAATAGAGACTCACTGAACCATCGGATTTCATCAAAAATATCTTCATTTGTGTTCTGAAGATGAACGACGGTCGTACTGGTGTAGAACGACATGAGGCAGAGGACTTAATGACTGAATTTTCAACTCAATATCAATATACAGTCTGTGAATCAACAAATCTTAATATCTAATGCTTCTCGAATATATGCAATATTTTTACTGTAAAAAATATTTTTTTAAAAACGTTTAAAATTAGAAACTTTTTAGAAAATTTTACGATTTTTGTATCATTATAAATGTTTTTACTGTCACTCTTGATCATTTTAATACATACTTTCTGAAAAAAAGTATTAATTTCTTTAAAAAAAAAAAAAAAAAAACGTACTGACCCCAAACTTGAACGGTAGAGTATAATGTTACAAAAGCTTTGTATTTCAGATAAATGATGTTCTTTTGAACTTTCTGTTCATCAAAGAATCCTGGGGAAAAAATTGTACACAATTATTGATAATAATAATAATGTTTCTTGATCACCAAATCAGACTATTCGAATGATTTCTGAAGGATCACGTGACACTGCAGACTGGAGTAATGATGCTTTGACATCACAGGAATAAATTACATTTTAAAATATATTCAAATAGAAAACAGTCCTTTTTCATTGTAATAGTATTTCACAATTTTACTGTTTTTGCTGTATTTTGGATCAAATAAATACAGCCTTGGAGAGCAGAAGAGGCTGCTTTTAAAAACATGAAAAAAATCTTCCCGATCTCAAACTTTTGACCGGTGAATATTGTATACTTCTCGTAGGGTATGTTAAGAGACAGATTATGTTAATTATTTTTAAATATAGACAACAGTCTAAGGTAAGTCCTCATTTAAATATCTCAGTAAACGTGTGTGTGTGTGTCAAACAAGCTGGCGTTCAGGACCTAGGAGAGCTCCCCGAGGCAGGTGTGACCACTGACACACACACACACACACACACACACACACACACACACACACAGAGGGAGAGAGAGAGCTCCTGAGTGGAGGTGATTATGGCACACACAGCAGCCCTGGGCAACCGGGACACACTCTGGATATTTCCATCAACTTTCCACTCCAAAGCAACAAGGCAGGAAAAAACCAGCCCACATTTTCCCCTGCCAGTACACACACACACACACACACACACACACACACACGTTCAGATAACTACTCTCCCTGACTGACCTGTCCTTATCTCTCACATACATATATGTAGACATGGCTACTGCCATTAAACAAACTAAATAACAATTTAACGTCCGAGGAGCTGAGGTAAACACCTCATTTACAGTGCAGATTCTGAGAAATAGAGCGACTAGTTTTCATATAACCCACATGTCAGACTGCAACAGGGCATTTGAGAGTTTTGTTTCACATAAAGAGGTAAAACTAAGGTGTTCTATATGGTTGTCAGGGTGTTCCGGGTGGTTGCTAGGGTGTTGTTAAGGTGTTCTAAGTGGTTTCCAGTGCAGTTGCTAAGGCTAAGTTTTACTGAAATAGGTTTTTACTCTGTTCTGGGTGGTTGCTAGAGCCAGTGTTATTTTAGTATTATTTATATATTATACTAGTATTTATTAATGTTTTGAATTTCCTTTATTTTTTATCCTTTTCAGCTTTCATTTTAGTTTAACTTGTGCTTTTGTCATTTTCAATTTTTTTTTAAATATATATTTTTATTCAGATTTTTTTTTTTAAGTATTTTTTGTACTTACTTTATTTCAATTATTAGCTAAGGCAACCATTTCTTTTAATCTTTTTAAAGTCTACATTTCTAATATTTTTATTTTATTTTATGTTTACTTAAATTAATAAATTATTTTTAATAGTTTTGTTTTACAGTTAATAACTTCACTAGTTAGGCCATTGTTAGGGTGCTCTGAGTGGCTGCCAAGGAATCACTATGCTGTTGCTAAGCGTTTTGACTGGTTGACAAGGCATGGGTGGTTGCTAAGGCGTTGCTATGTGGTTTTAAGGGTGCTCTGGGTGGCTGCTAGGGCATCACTATGCTGTTGCCTAAGTGTTCTGACTGGTTGACGAGGTGTGGAGGTGTGGGTGGTTGCGAAGGCGTTGCTACATGGTTTATAGGGTGCTCTGGGTGGCTGCCAGGGCATTGCTATGTGGTTGCCCGAATGGTTGCAACACTGTTCTGGGTGGTTACTAGGGTGGGTGTCTGTCAGGATATTGCTATGCTGTTGCTTAAGTGTTCTGACTGGTTGATGAGGTGTGGGTGGTTGCGAAGGCGTTGCTACATGGTTTATAGGGTACTCTGGGTGGCTGCCAGGGCATTGCTATGTGGTTGCCCGAATGGTTGCAACACTGTTCTGGGTGGTTACTAGGGTGGGTGTCTGTCAGGATATTGCTATGCTGTTGCCTAAGTGTTCTGACTGGTTGATGAGGTGTGGGTGGTTGCTAAGGCGTTGCTATGTGGTTTATAGGGTGTTCTGGGTGGCTGCCAAGGCATCGCTATGTGGTTGCTAAGGTGTTCCGAATGGTTGCAACACAGCTCTGGGTGGTTACTAGGGTGGGTGTCTGTCAGGGGATTGCTATGCTGTTGCCTAAGTGTTCTGACTGGTTGACGAGGTGTGGGTGGATGCTAAGGCGTTGCTATGTGGTTTATAGGGTGCTCTGGGTGGCTGCCAGGGCATTGCTATGTGGTTGCCCGAATGGTTGCAACACTGTTCTGGGTGGTTACTAGGGTGGGTGTCTGTCAGGATATTGCTATGCTGTTGCTTAAGTGTTCTGACTGGTTGATGAGGTGTGGGTGGTTGCGAAGGCGTTGCTACATGGTTTATAGGGTACTCTGGGTGGCTGCCAGGGCATTGCTATGTGGTTGCCCGAATGGTTGCAACACTGTTCTGGGTGGTTACTAGGGTGGGTGTCTGTCAGGATATTGCTATGCTGTTGCCTAAGTGTTCTGACTGGTTGATGAGGTGTGGGTGGTTGCTAAGGCGTTGCTATGTGGTTTATAGGGTGTTCTGGGTGGCTGCCAAGGCATCGCTATGTGGTTGCTAAGGTGTTCCGAATGGTTGCAACACAGCTCTGGGTGGTTACTAGGGTGGGTGTCTGTCAGGGGATTGCTATGCTGTTGCCTAAGTGTTCTGACTGGTTGACGAGGTGTGGGTGGATGCTAAGGCGTTGCTATGTGGTTCATAGGGTGTTCTGGGTGGCTGCCAGGGCATCGCTATGTGGTTACTAAGGTGTTCCGAATGGTTGCAACACAGTTCTGGGTGGTTACTAGGGTGGGTGTCTGTCAGGGGATTGCTATGCTGTTGCCTAAGTGTTCTGACTGGTTGACGAGGTGTGGATGGTTGCTAAGGCGTTGCTATGTGGTTCATAGGGTGTTCTGGGTGGCTGCCAGGGCATCGCTATGTGGTTGCTAAGGTGTTCCGAATGGTTGCAACACAGTTCTGGGTGGTTACTAGGGTGGGTGTCTGTCAGGGGATTGCTATACTGTTGCCTAAGTGCTCTGACTGGTTGACGAGGTATGGATGGTTGCTAAGGCGTTGCTATGTGGTTTATAGGGTGCCCTAGGGTGGCTGCCAGGGCATTGCTATGTGGTTGCTAAGGAAAAAAAGGAAAAGATTGCTGTAATGCTGCATCCTGGAACTGAAGGCAGAATAATGATATGCACATATGCCCTTGGCACTAGAGAAATCTCTGAATGAGGCTTGAGCTGCTCTTTGCATCAAATTTACAAGGTGGAATAAGAGCGACTCGTTAGAAAAATTCACTGGTGATTTGCCAGGAGGTGTGATGGAAATGATATAGCGTCTTATTTAGCAGAGATCCTCCCTGGGCATTTAAACACTTATAGCAGCTGACAACAGCAAAGCTGAGATCCAGAGATCTGACAAGTACACCAGACAATATTGGCCAACAGCAACGCTAAAGTGCAGATAACGGCTGAACATAAACAACTCCAGGAGATAAACCCCCTGGTCTGACATGAAAAGGGAAAAATTAAACAGTTGTTTTAGGATGATAAATATCTTCACAAACAATTCACTGCACATATGCATCAGGGGAATTGAAATATTATTTCTTAATTTGATTCATTTGTCATTCGGCAAGGAAACGGGCTGGATCTCATTTAATCTCCTTCCCACGAGCGCTAAATACCATGTCTTAACTGAAGACATGCTTGTAATCTGCTAGCATTAATAGGCTTTCTTTGATGACATTTACGCACTGTTTTACTCTTTATTTATTTGGTAGGGGAAGAAGTTTGTTCAAAAACGTCTGCTGACAGCGGCGGATAAATAAATCCCACATCTTTCTGACAGGGAAATAAAGAAGGCGTCAGCCTCGTCAACAAAGCAAGATCATACCTAATATTACATTCCTCACAGTGGCCTTTCTATCATTTTGTGATGACAAAAGAAACAAAGGAACACAATTAAAGCAAATAAGTCATTAGGTGGTGTGTAATTAAGCGTCATATTGGAATTGTTGATCTTAACGCTAGGCTAGAATGAATAGGAAACAGTTAATTAAAAAAATAAAACACACATTGTTCGTTTACTTTTATTTCTGAGTAAGAGCCGAGATTACAAAAGTCTTCAGAGAAATCAAAATGTTATTTTGGAAAAAACGACAGTGTGATGAACAATGTGGTGCAGGTCCCAGACTAAAGAAAAACGAATTCATTTTCACCTCTGGCTCACTGAGACAGTTGTGTAAACAACAGTCGATAGCAGCTCTGGGAAATATACAGTTCCCAAAAGAATGGCATGAGCTATGAATTCTATTCAATTATTAATAAAAGGTGCTCCAAACAGCCAAAGGATCTTGGGATTTTATATTATACTTTGAAACACCAATATCGCAAGATCTCTGTTGTTCAGAATACGATTGCGAGTGTGGTGTTGCTTTTAACAGTCCTATAAACACAATACAGTAACTTATATTTTAGACACAAGTCTAATTTTGCTTGAAAATATCTCCAAACTAATCCACAATCCAATAAACCATTTACTGTAACTGATTTCTGTAAATGGAACAGTTTTACTTTAGTATTTTTAATATGTTCCTGTAAAAAGCAAAGGACTATGGGAAAATATATGATCACTACTGTAATTATTCTCTACTGTAAATCCATTTACTAGTTAAGCAGGCACAATGTATCTAGCGATGAAACCAACAGAAGAAAGCAATTAAATTGGCCCAAATTGAGTTGGACTAACTCAATAAAATTGGCCCAAATTCAGGTGGACCAATTTAATTGGCCCAAAACTCAATTTAATTGAGTTGGACCAACTTCAGTTTTAAATATATTAGATTGTTAAGTTGTAATGTAAAAATGTAAAGAAAAAAATCATGTTTGCACAGAAGGCTTTCAGTAAGTTACTGTAAAATTTACAGCAATCTCTTTACAGTGTTGAGCATCTCTGAGCAACACAGAGTAGGTGGTGTTACTAAATCACGCACTCATAAAAGCAGTCTTATTTAGTTCCTGAATAAATCTTTTTTTTTTAACAAATAGGTTGACTTAATGATTCAATGACTCCTTCATAAACGCAGAAACTTGTTTCATTCCTGAATCAATCAGTGTTTTTGAATGAATAGGTTGACTTAATGATTCAATGACTCCCTCATAAACGCAGCAACTTGTTTCATTCCTGAATGAATCAGTGTTTTTGAATTAATAGGTTGACTTAATGATTCAATGACTCCCTCATAAACGCAGAAACTTGTTTCATTCCTGAATCAATCAGTGTTTTTGAATAAATAGGTTGACTTAATGATTCAATGACTCCCTCATAAACGCAGAAACTTGTTTCATTCCTGAATAAATCATTGTTTTTGAACAAATAGGTTGACTTAATGATTCAATGACTCCCTCATAAACGCAGAAACTTGTTTCATTCCTGAATGAATCAGTGTTTTTGAATTAATAGGTTGACTTAATGATTCAATGACTCCTTCATAAACGCAGAAACTTGTTTCATTCCTGAATGAATCAGTGTTTTTGAATTAATAGGTTGACTTAATGATTCAATGACTCCCTCATAAACGCAGCAACTTGTTTCATTCCTGAATCAATCAGTGTTTTTGAATTAATAGGTTGACTTAATGATTCAATGACTCCCTCATAAACGCAGAAACTTGTTTCATTCCTGAATCAATCAGTGTTTTTGAATGAATAGGTTGACTTAATGATTCAATGACTCCCTCATAAACGCAGAAACTTGTTTCATTCCTGAATGAATCAGTGTTTTTGAATTAATAGGTTGACTTAATGATTCAATGACTCCCTCATAAACGCAGCAACTTGTTTCATTCCTGAATCAATCAGTGTTTTTGAATAAATAGGTTGACTTAATGATTCAATGACTCCCTCATAAACGCAGAAACTTGTTTCATTCCTGAATAAATCATTGTTTTTGAACAAATAGGTTGACTTAATGATTCAATGACTCCCTCATAAACACAGCAACTTGTTTCATTCCTGAATGAATCAGTGTTTTTGAACAAATAGGTTGACTTAATGATTCAATGACTCCCTCATAAACGCAGAAACTTGTTTCATTCCTGAATAAATCATTGTTTTTGAACAAATAGGTTGACTTAATGATTCAATGACTCACTCATAAACATAGCAACTTGTTTTGTTCATGAATGAATCATTATTTTTGAACAAATAAGTTGACTTAATGATTCAATGACTCCTTCATTAACGCAGCAACTTGTTTCATTCCTGAATGAATCATTATTTTTGAACAAATTGGTTGACCTAATGATTCAATGACTCCCTCATAAACACAGCAACTTGTTTCATTCCTGAATGAATCAGTGTTTTTGAACAAATCGGTGGACTGAATGAATCAATGACTTCTGCATTAAGTGACCGAACAAAACATTTTTTGAATGATTCAGAGAAGTGAATGACTTAAGACGGTCTCTCTTTGCCACGTACTGGTTTAATGATTTAACCTGCAGAAAGAGTCTCTGAAATTCGTTTTGGGTGAATTACTACTGGGTGTACAACTAAACTACTGACGTGTATAAGGTGTAAAAAGTATTACATTTGAGTGTCATCACGTCTATTTTAAATCTGTGCCTGTTATATGTCGTTGTAGAAAAAACGCACAACAAAATATGACTCTGTAATATGTTAAAAAGCTTTACTGTGGCTTTTCTTGGAATCATTTTGGCAATCTGGAGTAAAACCCCTGTTTTGTAAGTGGTCATGTGACAGTGGTGGGGGTGGACTGCTTTTAGAGCCAGTCCCTGCTTACAGAGTAATAGCTCAGACAGTGATCAGAAGATGATGTCCGCATGGATTCTTTGCAGCAGGATTGCATTGTGTTCCTCACAAAATGAAAATTCTGTCACTATTCACTCACCCTCATTTAAATCTGTTTATCACACAAAGCTATCATATGATATAAAATAAGATGCATGGACAACCATTCCGAAGCATTGCATTGCATGGAAGAGTGAATGAAGTCAAGGATTTTGGAATGACATGTCAAGTGATTTTCATTTTTGGTTGAATTATCCCTTTTTAGCATGAAAAATGACACACATCACCTTTAAGACAGTGTAGGCAGGGAAAAGCAGCAAGTCCTTTAGTCCATTGTGAGCAAGTATATGTGCCATTAATTTGCTATAAATATATCCGCTAACATTGACTGAGCATAAATTTAGCAAATATATCGTAAAAGAGAATTCTTGGAACGAATGGGTCCTGTCCCAGTTCTATAATCATTACTCATAGCACACACTTTGATAATGTGTGTGGAAATTGTCAGGGTTGGAAGTCACAATGGCACTAATCTGTGCACAGGATTCTTAAAAAGAGCCTTGCTGTGAGTAATGTGGATTGAGTGAGCTATTTCCAGCGCTTGGTGCAGTAAAACCTCACCCTGACTCACCGTGCATACTTTAGGAGGACATTAATATTTTACCAGCATTATAGCTCACAAAAAAATGTCCTCAGATCCTCTTTCCATGGCGGTGTCACAGTAATACACTTTAAACAATCCAAGCAAAAGTTAAAATGTTAGTCAAGGTTTCTTGCAAGGTTATAGTAAACCCGAAACTAAGATGAAAACTGTTGATTTAAAGTCAATAATTATCATCAGATTTATCATCAAAAACATTTTTCCTGTGAAAATAACTTCTTCATGCCTAAAATTAGCTTGAATGTAACTCAATACCCTGGCTTCATTTAGTGGAACCATGAACATGCAAATTAGTCCCCGCCTTCCCTCAATCACACCTACCTGATCCACTCGCTCAACTACACAATGAAAACTTAATATTGGTTTAACTCATCCATATATGTCAGAACCAGAAACTGTTTCAGAATACAAAAGTCGAATTGTGAATTCTACAAGTCGATGTATCAGAATGGTATTGCATTTTATGTATCGCTCCCTACAACGTCGCACACATAACGGTAATTGATATGATTGGCCTTTGGCTTGAGTTACACAGACCATGTTCCCGCTCGCCATCTCAGAGTCGGACAGCTGCCTTCTAAAAATCAGCGCTTTGAACATCATAGGAAGTCAGAAGAGAAAGGCAAATTGTTCGTCATAACATTGTAATATACATCTTGCACATAATTCACCGATTTATCCGGTCCCTTTTTTAACGGTGTTCTTGACAGGATTGATTACATGTTTGAATTCGCACTTAAAGCTTATTAAAAACAGCACAGACATATACACAACATTAAAAACTTGATTTCATCACAGGGTTTCTTTAAAGCGAACATGAAACAGAAGTTGCGACAATCTTTTCTTCCCTGTTGCGATTCTCAAATTTAAAAAAAAAAAGTAGGGCGGGACTATTGCGGTGATGTCATGTGAGTGACAAATTGTCCCGCCCTCACGCCAGTAAACGCATCATCAGAGAAGAGAAGCGATGTCACCGCAAGACGGAGGGGAAGTTATTTTCATAAAAGATTATGAGGGCACACACACACACACACACAAAAAAAAATTATGTGCACGGATAAATCGTTTATAACAAATACGGCAATATTCCATTAAAAAAAATTGAAAAAGAATGTCAATTATGTCAGCTTTAAAGTTTTAAAGCAGGGATATTGTGCTCATGCCCATATAAATATTATATGTTACTCTTTTCTAAGGATGAAACTATGATGGCACCAATATTCTCTAGTCTATTAGAGCACTTTTATATGCATCGTGGTGCTAATCCATGTAGCAGCTGCATCCTAATAGACACTCTCTAGCCTTTGATTACATTACAATAAGTCAGAGCCCAGAGCTTTTTGGCTGTCTTTCCAACAGGGTTTCATTTGTGGTCTAATAACGTCATTGCCCCTGCACACAAAGGTTCAATGGTAGGCAGCTGTGGCACGTAATGCATGTTACATGAATGCAATGCTGAAAATATTCAGACATATATTTGAAATAGGCCACAATTAAATGTGAGATGACCAAAAATTGTCTATGTTTAGAACAGTATATGAGTGAACATTAACAATTCCAAGATGCTAACTGAATGCCAGTGAATGCAACATGTTTACATTCACACAGATGCTTTTATCCACATTGCATTCAAGTATGTGCAATTTATCGTCGCTGTCAGGCGGAAACCTCATTTTTTTCTTTAGCATTGTTCACCCTTTACATTCGTCTGTGGGGTTTGCAAATATTTAACCAATGAAAAGTATTAAAAAGAGCAGGATTCGTGAGGCTTAAATTGTGAAAAATGGTTGGGAGAAAGCATGAAGAATCATTTTCACGCATCCAACAGGTTGAATTCATTGAAAGTGTTTGGGATGTGCTGGAGTAGACTTTAAAGAGTGCTCGACTCTTGCATCGTCAATTCAAGATCTTGACCAAAAATTGATACACCTCTTGATGGAAATAAATGTTGTGATTTTGAAATGTAAATGTTGAAATACATTAAAATAGATATTTTAAATTGTAAAAATATTTCAGATTATTGCTGAAATTACAGTATTTTTTATCAAATCAATCCAGCATTGGTGAGCATAAAAGACTTTCAAGAACATTTAAAAATTTTAAAACATTTTTTCAATCCTTTTCAGTACTAAAACTATTAAAACAAAATTAATCATGATTTTTATTACATCTCTCTGCTTTAGTGAAATGCATTCTTAGAAGCTGAATGATTCTGGATAAAATGAGAATCACAATTTTTTGGTTTCAAATAGAGATCACGATTCTCCCACAATTCTGAATATAGAACCAAACAAAATAACACAATTTACTCGAGGTTCTGACAAAATATAAATGGCTGGTTTCTAATTGCTAGAAAACGTATGAATGAATTATTTTAAAAATGGTTTTGAATGAATTCAATGACACATTAATATATACTTGTTTCATTACTGGATGAATCTTTTGAACGAATGACAAGGAATTTAACAGTCACTTGTCGCCACCTAGTGGAATAAGATGTAATTGACCCTTCGCTGGCAGTTTGATTGACAGGCGATCTGACCAATCATAACCCCGAATCTGCCATTTTATCCGTCAAAGCAGTCAGGGGAGTTAGTAGATTAACGTAGATGAACTTGAACTTGAAAAATTGTGTGTCCTCACGTCTTTGAAACAACATTCCTTCTGATGTTCATTCATGTTTATTTGATGCTATAAATGAACTAGTGTGAAGAGATGATCGAGGAGCTACAGCGATCTGTCACCACACATTAAACACACACTAGACGCTATTTATTGCTTAAACTTTACGACATATGTAAATATGACACTTTCATATGTCTGTCGACGTGAGAGCATGAGAGCGCACGACTTGTCAAACATAGCAACAGTAACTAAAGGGGGCGGGTCTTTGCGAAGGGTCAATTGATGCAACCGTTAATTGACGCGGCAAGTTCAAAAGGGAGTTTGATCTATTTTGATCGAGATCGTGTGTTCATATATTAACTTAAAACTTATATCTCAGTACTTCTGTGATAATTTGAATATTTGTACCAGAAATGTGTGGTTCAAAACACATATTTGAATAGCGCTGGTGTTTGATTTTTTTTACGATTAATCGTGCGGATAAGAAGGCTGCCCACCTTTTGGAACCGTCTTCATCTGTGATGCCTTAATGTGTTGTCTAGGTAAGCAGCACACTAGTTTTTTGGAACGGAGTAACCGTATTCCATGGACACGGGATTGTTATGAAGAGTCGTTAACACATAGAAATGCTAAGAGACGGCCGGAGGATGAGAGGTATGAGCGTTATGTAATGGGGCTGATCAGGAGAGAGAGTGGGGCGAGAGAGCACTATGATGACATAAGCGTGTGTAGTGAGTGGGAGGTATTAAACCCCTCTGGCAAAAGCACCGAGCGCAGCACCGGGAACAGGTAAAGCGGGGAGGTCATGCACACGTCACGCACAGTTCCGCATGGGTGAGCGACATTAATGCTAATAGATCCCCGTTCATGTATTTAACCTTGACAGTCTGCAAAACAAGAACCACAGCCTCACCATCAGTATCAGTGCTGGCCAGCACAATAAAAGAGTGACACTGGAATGTTAATGGCTCACTTGAGGACAGCATTACCCCTTTTTTTTTTTTCCCAGTGTCCCTGCACTCTATAAACATCATTCAAGAGAGCAGACGTCTGATACTTCTGCAGTGTCACATTACTGGGCTGTGGTTGCTGAACTTTAGCCTTGCGAGCAGGAGGTTGGGGTTAGTAGTCAAGCACAGACACACTGGAACAGCCATAGTACTTCGGCCTGAGGAAAGGAATTCATGCGGAACAAAAGGCCATACTTGTAACTCCACTTAAAACTGATATGACCATATAAAGCAGAACTCATGACCAGCGAGCTGGATTACATAACCCCAATGAAACTAGAGCTCCTCTAGATTCCTCTGTCTTTTGTCAGGGATTCGTAGTGACATCATACAGGAAACTGTACCACGGTTGTGCATATTCTACGGGTCATTCGGTACATTTTAACTTCTTTTTGGTAATATGTCTCCGGTTGGATGCTGGTGTGCTGGTGCCTCAACCATGATGGGTCGTTCGCTATTCAGAACTGGATTCAGAATGCCTTTCGAGTTCAAACTGAATTGGAATCGGACGTAGAATATCATCGTGACATTTAAAAATCCTTCTGCGTCGCGACAGACGCCTTTCGAGTGTCATTAAAATGATGTTAATTTGTGTTTAACCAAGAGGGTTTGGAATGACATGATGTTAAGTAAATCATGGCAGAATATTTGTTTTGGGGTAAACCATCGCTTTAAATTTAAATAGTGAGTTCACCCAAAAAAATGAACATTCTGTCATCATTTACTCACCCTCATGCTCACTTCTGCAATCTGCAAAACACAAAAGAAGATATTTTGAACAATGTTCATTGATGAACCATTGATTTCTATTCTAAGAACCAAAAAAACCCTGGGAAATTCCTCAAATGATCTTCCTTTGTGTTTCATAGAGGAAAAAAAGTCATATAGGTTTGGAACGACATGAGGGTGAGTAAATGCTGACAGAATTTTCTTTTTTGGGTGAACTATCCCTTTAAATAAATTTAACTTCAGAGCCAAGAATTTTTGCCCTCAGTATGTCGACTACACATTGTAATGTCTAGTTTTGGTTTTGTTCATGTTTCATGTCTTAGTCACTGTCATGTGTCATGTTTGTTTATCCATGTGCTCCTGCTGTCATGTTATGTCATGTGACTCCCCTGTTTCATGTCATGTTTTGATTGGTTCGCGGGTGTAATCATTGTTCACAGGTGTTCGTTGTTTGTATTTAGTCTGTGTATTTAAACCCTCATGTTTGCCTTGTTCCTGGCCGATGTTTGTGGATTGTTCCCTGTAACACTATGGTGAGTTTTGTATTGTTCATGTCAAGTCTCCATGTTGGATTTATGTTTCGTTTGATGGTCCTTAAATAAAAGCTGCACTTGGTTTCTCACTCAAACTCTCCTCCAGTGGATCACTCGCGTATATATGGTGGCGTTGAGCAGCTACTTTAATTGTTGCTATTATTGCTGATTTTAATATTTATTTTATATGCAGATCTTGTGTATATATATTTATATATAATTAACAAATGCATTATAAATAAATCAATTATTAAATAAAATGAAATGTTTTGGTGGTTTAGTTTAGCTCTGGAATTCGGCACTCTAGAAAAGTCACTTCACATATATTTATATAGCACTTAAATTGCTTAAAATCAGGCAGCTTTACCGTATTAAACATGAAAAACGGGGTCAGTGTTCACTTTCTAATATAAAGCAGCTCTCCCTGTGTTTTTTTTTTCACTCGCGGACGTCTGACCTCCACAGATTTTACAGGAGCAATGAAGCGGAAAAGATGAAAGAAGGCGGAGCCTCCGCGCTCACCTACCTATTACATAATCGCCCTGGACCAATGTTAGTATAAAAGTAGAAGCGGAAATTTTTTCCTGAAAATTTAGCTTTGGAAAGCCGTTTCGAATTCCCAAAATGAACTCCAAACAAAGTTTCTTTTGGCCTAATTTTGTTCGAAATCATGTCACATCACATCTTAAAGTATATCGGAGCCTTAAATGCGGAGGATATGGCTCAAACTTGGGGCCTTCATCACACTCTTGTAATCCCGAACACTGCAAACAGCATATCTGAAAGATAAATCTCAGTCTTTCTGCAGGCTGGGTAATCACTTCCCTGTCACAGGGAACATTTCTCCATGTTTGCCATGCTAACAACTCAAGTGGCAGCTCATAAGTGAGACACTATGTGAATCATGTCTAGGTTTACGTGTGTGACATTTCCAAAATGGAGATTGTATTGATGCAGGGTGAGCTCAAGGGAGAGACGCAGAAAAAGTCTATGATGGATAGCCATGACGTACTGCTGGCTGACGTGGGTAATTCTATCAAGTAAATGCCACCACGACAGCAATAGGAAAGCAATAAAATAGCTCTTAGTATATACACTGTAATGAATATAATATAATTATATATATATAATATAATTACTGTAAACTGCGACGCATTCTGGGATCACGTGTTGGTTTGACTCAAATTTACAGAATATTGCTGTGAATTGACCCTTCGTAATTTAAAAAAATACAGTTATTTACTGTAATCAGGGAATACAGGGATATTCTGTCAATTAAATTACAGTAACACTACTGTAAATTTTACAGTAACTGGCTGGCAACCCTGCTGCCAGTATTATACTGTAAAATGTACAGTAATTTTTTTAACAGTGCACTGTAATGAATTACTGTAAAAATGACAGCATTATTTTACAGCCGCTGGCTGTTTTTTAATAATACAGCATATTGCTGTAAACTGCAATGCATTCTGGGGTCACGTGTTGGTTTGACTCAATTTATAGAATCTTGCTGTAAATTGACCCTTCGTAATTTAAAAAAATACAGTTATTTACTGTAATCAGGGAATACAGGGATATTCTGTCAATTAAATTACAGTAACACTACTGTAAATTTTTACAGTAACTGGCTGGCAACCCTGCTGCAAGTATTATACTGTAAAATGTACAGTAATTTTTTTAACAGTGCACTGTAATGAATTACTGTAAAAATTACAGCATTATTTTACAGCCGCTGGCTGTTTTTTAATAACACAGCATATTGCTGTAAACTGCAATGCATTCTGGGGTCACGTGTTGGTTTGACCGAAATTTACAGAATATTGCTGTAAATTGACCCTTCGTAATTTAAAAAAATACAGTTATTTACTGTAATCAGAGAATACAGGGAAATTCTGTAAATTAAATTACAGTAACACTACTGTAAATTTTACAGTAACTGGCTGGCAACCCTGCTGCCAGTATTATACTGTAAAATGTACAGTAATTTTTTAACAGTGTAGAACATGATATATATAGAACATGACAAGACAACTGCCAACTAATGTTAAAAGGTTGATTGACTATGATTTTCATTTTAACTTTAATGTTGCTGTTTGAGCATAAACAATATCTGCAAAGCTCAAAGCAAAGGGGGATATTGTCTTTTAAAGAATTCTGTTTAAGGACAACGACAAACGGCTGGTAGAGGGACTACAACAAGCTTCTTCCCGTGACATCACTAATTCAAAAATTGTTGTTGCCATGCCATCATTTGCTTCACAAATGGGTCAATTCAATGCTGGATTTGCACAAAAGATGAACATGATGGCACATGCCAGTGATGAGTTGATCAACTCCACCGCAACTACATAAATTTAGCCACTAATCGTTCAGAAACGTCTAAAAGTTGGAACTTCTTCCTGAGTCTCTCCATTAGTGTCGACTCCGGTTGTAAGGAGGAACACCATTACTGACAATCCTCATTTTGGCTGCGTGAGATTCCCCTGCTTTGTTGTTGCTGAGCAACCGAAGAACGCGCCATAAAAGCTTCGCCCTCTTTGGCGGGTTACGAGCAGCAACTCATTTGCATTTAAAGGGACACACACACACACACAAAATGGCATGTTTTGCTCACACCCAAATCGGAGCAAATTTGACAAGCTATAATAAATGATTTGCGGGGTATTTTGAGCTGAAGGGATCATTTAAAGGGATAGTTCACCCAAAATTAAAAATTCTGTCAGTTTCCCGAAAAAAAGATATTTCAAAGAATGTTGGTAACCAAACCGTTTAGGTTCTCACTGACTGCCACTATATAGACAAATACAATGTAAAGTAAATGGGAACTGAAACGGTTTGGTTTCCAACATTCTTTAAAATATGCTCTTTTGTGTTCCGCAGAACAGAGAAAGTCATTCAGGTTGGGAGCGAGATGAGAGTAAGTAAATGATTTTTCATTTTTGCCTGGGTTTTCCCTTTAACTAACAAAAGAAAATTTGTCTTGACAAAATCTTCCCTGAAAGTAAAAAAAGTTTCAATAGCTTGAAGTTTGAAGCCTGTCAAAACAACATGATTAGAAAGGAAGACAGTTGGTTTTAGTCTTGACAGAAGAGTCAATCCACGTAATTCGCATTGCATCAGCTCAACGCGTGGGCTCCAGACTGCCTGATTTCGTAAAATCTGTAAGATTGCTTTGCTATTCTTGGGGAGCTAATAATGCCATATGTCTTTAAATAGATCCTATGCATCACCTGGGCCTTTCATGGGGTTAATATAATCACAGCCTCCTAAATTGATTCAGCGATTCAGTTGCACAAGCAGCAGCTCTTCCAGAGGTGCCAAACATAATCAAATATTTTGACAGTGCTGCGAATCACAGCTGAAGGCAACGGCACGGTGCTGATGCTCCTTTGCAACAATTTGACCTCCCTTGATCAATCAGCAAAGTGGGGGCACTCGACAGCAGTCCAGGCGAGAGGGGAGAGCGGGAGAAACGAAAATAGCACCAGTCTATTCGGTCTCGCTGTCATCTGTCATTAAGCTTCATAAATCTGGAGCATTCCATTGCTCTCCGGATGTTTGCCAAATCCAATCAGGGATGCTGAATACTCTGCGCTGAAGGGATTGCAGGGTCACAGGGGGCTACGGCCAAGCAACAGCCGGCTATGGGGGTAGAATGTTTAAAATGCAATAATCTCATACACATGAGTGAAATATAAGGTTAGAAATATAATAATTCCTGCTAAGATGATGTGGATGACACTATAGCATCTGACTATAACAGCGTCTATGCTTTTCCAGCATGCCCTAGTGGTTGCAGGAGCTTAGTTTTACATCATTTTCCATCCTCTCTTCTTTTCTTCTTTTGCTACTACATGTTTAAAGCAACAGTTTGCTATTTTTTAAGCTAGACACAGGCTAGACAAGATCTATGTAGCTTTCATGAAATGTTGAAAATATATATATTTGTGTGGATTTATATATATATATATATATATATATATATATATATATATATACACACACATAAATATACATACAGACACATATACATATATATACATATACACATATATATATATATATATATACACACTCGTTCATATTCATCGGATGATTATTGTGAATGTGTAGTGTATAAGCTAAGCTATCGGGCTAATCGGCGATTAGCTTACCAGCAAGCTATGCTAGTACACAAAACAGATTTTGCAGAAATTCTGAAAGAAAACCCAATTTGTCACTACCTCAGTGCTGAGTTCAAGTGAATCAAATCTTGATTCAAACAAACTGTGACGCACATTTGTGTGCAGTAAATAAGCTTGAGAGAATTATATTAGTTTATTTAAGTTGTTGATACTATAGAATCATCAGAATGTCTCTACATATCAAATACTTTTATTTATTACATGTCCACTTTAATTCAAGTGCAGTTTAGGTTATGGCGAACGGCGATAGCATAGCCTTTGTAGCTCCAACTTAAGTTATAAATAAATTGGCCAGTGAGTCCCATTACACTCGTTAATGTAAAACTGTCCCCTTCCAATGAGAGACAGATTCATTAAACAGCAATCAGTTGACTATCTCTCAGACAGCTTCTGCATCCCACGAACATGTGCTCTGTAATCAATTTAGAGGAAAGAAAGAAGATCTTTATCAAGAGTAAACAGTTCAACAAAAAGCCATTAATGCAAGTTGGCCAGTACAGGAGATGCAATCATGCTCTGTTAATCGGTTAATATTTCATGGCATTTGTAGGGGAAGTGGCCAAACATTCAGAGCAGTATTATCAGCACAATTAGCTGCCTAATTAAGTATATGTTCCCTCCTTTATGAGAGGGGTTTGTATTCTGTAATAGACGCTAAAATTGAAGTTCTCAAAGAAAAGGAAATGGCTACAGATCTGTTTGGCTCTCAGTTTTGCTCAAACATGAGCAGTAAAAAATCGTCCAATAGTTGTCAACAGCCATTTGTTATTAGAATAATGTTATTAATACTTAAATAGGTAAAATTAGAAACTATTATTATTATTATTATTATATTTAATATAATTCACAATGGTGTTTTTATTTCAGAGACCCTTTCTGCAGGTTACATCGATATGCCAGTAGGTGGCGACATGTGGCTGTTTTTATGAGCGAGTCAGTTACTCAGAAGATTTTTTTAAATCATTAATTCATTCAGAAAT
The DNA here is from genome assembly GCA_037194245.1 of Opsariichthys bidens. NCBI lineage: Eukaryota > Metazoa > Chordata > Actinopteri > Cypriniformes > Xenocyprididae > Opsariichthys > Opsariichthys bidens. Next base: position 3,942,270 of record CM074282.1, on the reverse strand, counting down.
GAGAAGTGACTAGTCTTTAGGTTTGGAGTGAGTCGAGAGTGAGTCGAGAGTGAGTCGAGAGTGAGTCGAGAGTGAGTCGAGAGTGAGTCGAGAGTGAGTCGAGTGTGAGTCGACGAGTGTGAGTCGAGTGTGAGTCGAGTGTGAGTCGAGTGTGAGTCGAGTGTGAGTCGAGTGTGAGTCGAGTGTGAGTCGAGGCCTAATGGTGATGGAGTGTGGCTTTTTTTGGTTTGAAAATGGGGATTGTGAATAAACAATAAATAATAAATAAACTCTCTCCACCTTTGATACCATGACTAAGGTGCCCTTGAGCAAGGCAGCTAACCCCTGATTTGTAAGTCAATTTGGATAAAAGTCTGCAAAATGACTAAATGTAAATGCTCTCTAATCACTCTCGCGGTCAAACACCGATGTCAAACACCGATCGGTCTGTGCAGCACCACTTCAAGTCGAACACACCTTTTATTAAGAGTGAGCCAGTGAATCGTTCACTCAACCGATTCTTTCAAAAACACAGATTTGATGCGCAAAGTGACTTTGTTTGGAATTATTTTCATTGGCAGAGCAAAAACTGTCAATATTGTGCCTAAAACCACACAGACTTCTTGTTTGCGGAACTGTTTTGATCATTTGTGAATAAAAGCCTAAAATCTGTAAAGCGATGTGAAAATTTTGATTAAACCACTCAATTCACATGAATCAGTTTTACAATCTCTTTATGAACTTTTTGAAGCATCAGCTGTGTTACCGGTCTATGGAGGGACAGAAATCTCTCAGATTTCATCAAAAAGTCTTACGGGGTTGGAACGACATGAGTGATTAATGACAGAATTAATTAGTTTGGGTGAACTAACCCTTTAAAATGAAAAAGCTGCATGACACCCACAGCGCCATAATATTGCAGTGAAACTCTATTCGGGCTACAATGTAACCAAACTTTTAACAAAAGCATTGAAGCCACACAACCTTGCCCCAAACCAAACTAACAGCATGGTACAACAAGTCCCTGATTATGGATCACTGAATTCACCTTAAAACTATAACTTTCAACACTGTTCTTGTTATGTAAGGAAATTAACCACATGAGTCATGCCAAGTCAGGTTCAAGTTAATGCGAGGCAAGAGGATACTTTTCAAGAAGTACTGTGTGTGTGTGTGTTCGTCTTAGTGGAGTCATTCAAGAGTAAAAAACAGAGCACTTGTTCTATTTCAGAAGGAACCCTTCTGGAGCCCGTGACTCAATGGAGCGAGTCATGGACCACCTCTTACGCGGCCCTTCAATCAGATGATCTCGTCTGTCTGAGAGTAGCTGTCAGGATGGATCAGTGTAAGAAGTGTACGTGCGTTTGTGTTCAGATTTCTTTTTTTATGCGCGTGAGATGCAGTCCGGTGCAGGTCAGAGAGGCGGACAGGCCTGGCAGAGCAAATCACATGATCGGTGTTCTTAAAACTGTTCGAAGAAGGTCTGGGCTAAATATTCAGCTAGAGGTCAAATATTCAGTAACTGCTGTGTTTCCATTACATAAAGTTGGCATGAAATAGAAATTCACCTTATCGATTTTCTAAATGTGTCTTGATGGTATTATTGTGAATCCATCCACACAGTAAAAACCCCAGAGTTAAATCAACTCTGCTCAGATAACGTTTGGTCCCTCTCTAAATAGTGTTAAAGTAACACTCTTCAGAGATTGAATGTCTTTTATCTTCAGTTGATTTCATCTAAGACTGTGGCTGAAGTCAGTTGTAGTTCTTGTGTTTCTCTATTCTTTAGTGATTCTGCTTGTTAACAGCAGGTGTTCATCATTAATGTTCAATCATCGCTTAATTATCACATGAACTTTAACTCTGCTTCAGTGTGACTTTAACACTATTATGAGAGGGACCAAATGTTATCTGAGCAGAGTTGATTTAACTCTGGGGTTTTTACTGTGCATCCATTAATTTTACCTTATAATTTTTAATCAAAATGATGACGTCAAAAAACTACATCTTCCTGTCGTGCAACAACAGACTTCTTTCTGGTGACGTTTTCTGAATCATTTAGTTCACTTAAACACCGCCCCATTCTTATAATTTACTGAAAATTTGCATCTAGATCCAATCAATACCGACGGACAGAACCTAAAATTTGTATTTATTTTTTTGATGTGGAAGAAATCATCGGTTGCTACTTGTTTCATTGCCAATTTAAAGACTATCGCTAAATTCCCGAAAGATCGATCTTAAAAGGAATAGGGAAATTATGCCATCATCACGTCATCTTAACACATTTATCTTTCGTTCTGCCGCAAAACACAAAAGATGTTGGGTAGGACGCGTTTGGACCCATTCTCATTTATTTATTTATTTCTGCTTAACATCTCCTTTAGTGTTAAACAGAAGAAACTCATATAGGTTTGACATGAGAGTGAAAATGATGACTGAGCGTAGAAATTAAAATTCTATCTATTTCTATTCGATCTACACTGGCATATCTATCTGATGTTGTTTTATCAAAATGTCATTTTCTGGTGAAAATTTAGTGATATATAGGCCTACTGTCTGCAGAACTTTATTCCACTTAAACTCCGCCACTGCAAACTCACGTTCATCTGACACCAAAAACCCAATCGACAACCAATGAAAGAATAGTCGGATGTGTTACAATTCAGAAGAAAAGATCTGCTGCTACTTCAAATAATGGCTTCAAAAATTTGAATTGGCGCCAAACGCAACTCATTATAAATTCTATAACCGCTTTACGTGATGAAACTATGAAACTATTGGAAGAAAATTTGCATTTTGTCAATATTTATTATTATTATTATTATTATAGTCATGGCCTAGCGGTGAGGGAGTCGGGCTTGTAATCAGAAGGTTGCAGGTTCGATTCCCACTCCGGCAGGAATTGAGAGTGGCGATTGTGAATGAACAGCACTCTCTCCACCTTCGATACCATGACTAAAGTGCCCTTGAGCAAGACACCTGACCCATAATTGCTCCCCTTGTAAGTCGCTTTGGATAAAAGCATCTGCTAAATGATGAAAAAAAAAAAAATGTCAATAATCATAAGCAAATCATACCAGCAACAAAACCACAAATAGGCTTTCACAAGAACTAAAAGATACTCCCTTGCCTCTAGGTGTAAACTCACTCCTTAGAGCGTTTGCAAATGAGAAGAAAGCAGTGTCGACGAGAGCCCACAAGCCGAATTTCACACCTGAAGTGGCCTACATGGATAATCGGGTTGGAGGGGCCTAATTCACAATCATGTAATGCAGATCTAGGGAATTGCTTTCCCACTGGAGCATTCTAGCATACCTACCAATCAAATTGCCTTTGTCCCTATGTCTCCATGAGGTTTACACTGTGCTGCAATACATTTTAAACGATCTAAAAGGGGAAATATTGTTTCTTTTTAATATTCTTCTTTCTTTTCATGCTCTTCGACTCTTGACTCTTGAACCAATCATGTGAGTTTGTAATCTGAGTAACGGCAGAAGGAAAAGTTTTTGCAAACAATCATTTTCGCAATTCCATTTGGTGCCACTAGTGGCGATGAACTTGCATTTGAGCTTTCCAGGAGCGATTTTGAAATGTAATTTCATTTAACCTTACCTTTCCCTCGTGGTCTTCAAATACTGATTGGTCCACGTTGCAGGCGAAGAGGGCCGTGGGGAGATCATTGAAGTCGGTGATTTGTTGGAAACTGTCTCCCAGTGAGGACTCTCCCACGGTGGACTGCAGGACTACCAGCTCCTCTCCTCCTAGGAGGTAAACCCGCTGGAAGAATGGAGCACTTCTCATGTTGGCAAATAAATGCTCTCCCTTCATGGCTGTTAGGGGTACACAACAATAGCAAAAGATGGGATGATTTCTAATATCGCCAACTGTTTTCAGGGTTTAGTCTACACTTTGCACTCCACTTGAACTGACGTGTTTGCTTTTTGGCATGACTAAGGTCAATAAATATGAGAAAAATATGGTTCCTAACTCACCAAATGAATAATCTTTCACCAAATCTTCTTTGTAACTATACAAATTAAAGGGAATACAGTGACAGTAAAACTCAACAGTTTAAATGTAGTCTTAAATATTGTTTAATCCACATTATTATTGTTCAATTGTTTCTAGGCTGTATTCTACACTTTCATACGGAAGCATGTTTCTGCCACTTAATAAAAAAAGGTTATTGCGACTTTTTCTCTCACAATTGCAAGTTTACATTGAAATTCTGAGAATTTTTTTCTCAGAATTGTGAGATATAAACTCGCAGTGGCGAGTTATAAAGTCCAATTCTGGAGGGAAAAAATCATTTTTTTAATCATATTTAAACTTTATTTGACTTTTTTCTCAGAATTGTGAAAAAAAAAAATTTATAACACGCAATTGCGACTATCACACAATTCTGACTTTCTAACTGACAATTAAGTATCGCAATACTGAAAAAGTTTATAACGCAATTTTTACTTTATAACTTGCAATTCTGACTTTATATCACGCTATTACAACTATATCACACAATTGCAGTCGCAATTGTCCTTTCGCAAAGACCCGCCCCCTTTAGTTACTGTTGCTATGTGCGCTCTCACGCCACACATCATGTTCTCACGGAGTAAAAAATACATCCCGTAGCAAAGAGGACGCTGACAACACGTCGACAGACATATGAAACAGTTTCCTATTTAATATATTGTAAATTTTTTTAAAGAAATTTAATCAATAAACAGCGTATAGTGTCTCTTTAATGTGTCGTGACAGATCATCTCTTCATTCATTTATAGCATCAAATAAACATGAATGAACATCAGAAGGAATGTTGTTTCAAAGACGTGAGGACAGACAATTTATCAAGTTCAAGTTCGCCAACATTAATCTACTAACTCCCCTGACTGCTTTGTAGGATAAAATGGTGGATTCGAGGTTATGATTGGTCAGATCGCCTGTCAATCAAACTGTTTGCGAAAGGTCAATTCTGACTTTATAACTATTTATAACTTCTGAATTTAGAAATTTACAACTTGTGACTTTATAACTCGCAATTGTAAATTTATATCAGAACTGCGAGATAAAAAGTCACAATTATACATTTTCTATTTTTTATTCTATACTTTGCATTCCACTTACAATCATAGTCAAAGTTTCTAGCAGCAACATCAATCAGATTTAAGCTTTTTTACTCTAAAAAGCCCGGAATAACAATAATAGCATCATAAATTATCATAAACCTATAGTCCATGTAACTTTGAGCATTTAGATTTAGACGAAAGTGTAAAATAATCAAAAAAGATCCACCAGAGCACACAAATAGGGTGAGAATTGACAGAATTTTCATTTTTGAGTAAACAATTTCTTTAAAATCATTGCTTTACATTTAAGCTCTCTCCCTTATATTGATTTAAACACATTTTATGGCCTTACAAGAGCTTTTTAGAGAATTTTCACTACACCCAGACATCTTAAGAAACAGGAATCAGACTGACTAAAAACTGAACTGAGCAAAAAAATTTTAATGTCATTTAAACAGCAACTGGTGATTCTCTGACTCTGACCGTCTGAAAAAGCCGATTTAAGTTTCAACAACATTTTAATACTTTTAAGAGGGATCATAAAATTTTTTTTTTTTTTTAGTTCTGTCCTGAACAAGACAAACAAGAAAAAAATTGCCCAACCGTCAACTTAAATGTCCTGTCATGACCTGATGATCCACGACTGTTTTCATGTTTTGTGAGTCATTTTATAATTCACTCGTCACTGCAACTTTTTCTCACATTAGTTTTTTTTCCTCTCACAATTGTGAGTTTGAATTTCACAATTCTGACTTCTTATTCTCAGAATTGCGAGATTTAAACTCACAATTGCAAGTTATAAAGTCAGAATTGGGAGATATAAACTTGCAATACTGACTTTTTTTCTTGCAATTGTGAATTTAGTATGTGAGTTTATATCTCATAATTCGGACTTTTCTCAATATTGTGAGTTTATATCTCATTATTCTGACTTTATAACTCACAGTTGCAACTTTATATCACGCAATTCTGAGGGAAAAAGTCAGAATTGTGAGATAAAAACTCGCAATGACCTTTTTTGTGTTTGTTCCACACTTATTAGTATTCCAAAGTATTCTAAAGTATTTAGATGAAGTTACTAAACTTGTAACGAAATACGTTACAAATGACTTTTTAAAGCATGCATTTTGTAATCTGTAGTGAAATACATTTTAAAAGTAACCGACCCAGCCCTATATATATATATATATATACATATATATATACACATTTCCTCTCTTCCTTGTATTGCTTTAAACACATTTCCCAAAGGAACAAGATATTTATGAACTGTTATTTTTCTCTGTACACTCAGGCAGCAAAAAAAAAAAAAAAAAAGCTTGTCCTCACGACAGGTGACACGGAACTAGAACAGTTACCTCCCCGAACCCCATGGAGCAGATGCTAACCCCTGGCCTCGGCAACTAATGCTCCACCAAAAGATTAGGTGACGGACTTAAAGCAGAGCCGGTCTCTTGTCAGCCCTCACAAACAACCGCGGCGAGTGGGGAACAGCTTGCACCCATTTCCATAGAGCTTTTCCACATGCCCTTTCTTCCCATGATCCACCCTGACAAGCTCGGTCCGTGGGCAAAGCCGGCACTGTCGCCGGTGTCACACGCACTGTTAAATCTCCCGCAGCTATTTTGGGATCAATAGCCCATCACCAGCCACACATACACCGCTCTCTAACGCACACGCGTGCTCTCGCTTTCACTCAAGGCTATAGATAGAGGCTGGAGCTGTCTGGTTCAGTCTTGCCCTGTGTAAACGTGGCTAAAAATAGAACGAGGACTAATGAAATGCAGAGATTGTGAGGCACTTGATTAACATGAAGACTTCCAGACAGGGATCCATTTCATTTACAATATCACAATGACCCTGCTATGAGATAAGGATGTACATATAGTACCTTTAATTTGGGAAATGACCTTTTAAAGCTCAGCCAAAAAGCATACTGTTCTAAAGCTATGTTGGGAAATCATGGGAAATACTGTATATAACACAGTTACTAACTCACCAAATGAATAATCAATGTCATTCTCCAAATCTTTATTATAGCTATGCAAACTAAAAGTTCACTCTCAAATAATTTAATCCACATTATTTTTGTGTGTGTATGATGTGCATAAATATATACAGAATACACTATTAAAAAACCAATTTGTGTTAAATAAACTATTATTTCCCCATTAAATCGTTTTCATGGCCTAAACCCATTCGACAGATGTCATTTTCAGAAATATGACTCCAATATCGGTTCTGAAATCACATTCTGCATTAAACAAATTGGCTACTCCTACTTATTTTTTTATCAAAAGCGGCTTGGAGTCTCTCAGATCATGAGGTTTTAAAAAAAAAAAAAAATAGGCAAGGTATTATATTTATCGCATTTCTAACAGTTTATGCACATGGTTACAACCAAGAGATTTTGCATGCCTTTGGGTACAAAAATTGGTTGTTTAAAGATAAATGATTCTGCATTACATAATAGATAGATTGTATTTACTCTCTCAGTGCATAAAGGGCAGAATGAAAAGGGTAAGTGTCAATCACAGTCTACTGCAACCTGTTTGCTGCATCCCTCTTTGAGTCATCACTGGAGGAGCGGTCTCTCTGTCGTCATCACCTGACATGCACTTTCCTTCTAATCGCAATAAGGGTTTATTTTCATCACGTCTAATGACTAATATAACAAACTCTCATGGAGAACGTGCCACCTGTTCGAGCAGCTGTCAGTACAGCACAATGCTGTCATGTCAAGGTCAAGGAGTTCACTTCAGAAACTAGGCTACTATTACAAATTCAATATGTCTTGCTCATCTTTTTATTGTCTTCCAATGCAGACTTTCCAAGTCCCCATAAACTCTTATGCATAAGTGATCTGCTTGAAAGTGACATGCATACAGAAGTGCAGAATGTATAAATACTATACTGCATACTGTATATATAATATTATGTAGTATAGCACTCCATTTGCTTTCTCCCTCTATGCATTTATAAAATAAGAAACACCTGTCAATGCATTATAGTAGCAGTGAGTCGGTACCTGTGCGGGATGTGGCAGTCCGGTGTGCGTGTCTTCTGTGCGGTGGCGTTGTCTCCCTCTCTTTGCCTTTGTGAATCAAGCTCGCATTCCAGCTGCGATTCACTAATCTCCTGACGTTACTGCAGACAGCCTGATTCACCAATGACCGCCTCCCGGCATTCAAACGATGTTTGCTCAGCCCACTAATGACATGCAGCGCTGCGAGCGCGGAGGAGATTCGGCGACCAATAGCCGTCTCCTAAGAGCAGATATGCAAATCGGCGAAGTTACGTCAGAGGTGTCGTCAGCAGTTGGATGTTGCGGCGCTGTGACACGTTCAGCAGGTTGTTTTTAATAAATGTGGTGCAGAAATGTGGTCAGACTCGAAAACACTGGCAAGCACGGGTTGAAATTGAACTAAAAGCATATAAATGCGATGAAACACCTTGGGTGAGGATGTATTTATGTACATCTAATTAAAGAAACCCTGGTTTTATCTGGCCTATGCTGGTCTCCCAGTCTGTTTGCTGGTTTGGGGGGCTTTTTTTTAGGCTAGGAAACCAGCTTTTAAGAACTTCACACATTTTTTTCCCCTCCTAATTTATTATTTGTTTATTATATTATTGCTTATTATTATTATTATTATTATTATAAGGCCCTATTATTATTATTACTATTATTAATAAAAAAAATCAACAGTTTTTTACATAATTTAATACTTTAGATATTTACTTATAGCATATGCAAAAAGTCAATAGAACAGCATTTATTTGAAATTAATAAATAAGTGTAATCATTTAAATGAATGCTTTTATTCATCAAGGATGCCGTAAATTGATCAAAAGTGACAGTAAAGATATTAATAATGTTACAAAAGATTTATTTCAAATACGTGCTGTTCTTTTGATTTTTCATTAATGAAAATAATCCTCATTATATATAGAATATTCATTTAAAACCGTAATTTACAAACAAAACATATTTTAAACCCATAAATCCAACAGCCCTTTTCCACAATGCTACTAAAATCTGTTTTTATTTTTGTGACGGAATCTAAAACAAAAATCCAGAAAATCACATTGTATGATTTTTAAGTAATTAACTTGCTTATAATTAGTTTGTTTTAGATTCCGTCACGCAGTTGGAGAGGACCTATGATAAAAATGACAGACTTCTGCATGCTTTATAAGTGGGCAAACCTCCAAAATCGGCAGTTCTCATGCCTAAGTAAATTCAGATTTTATATGGATACATGTATTTAGTGCTCATGCTAAGTAAATATTCATTTATATCGATTTTGCTCTATTCAGTTAAACAACACCAGTTTACATCATTAAACTACAGGGTGAAAATCATATCAAACATCCGGAAAGTATTCACAGCACTTCACTTTTTCCACATTTTGTTATGTTACAGCCTTATTCTAAATGGGATTCAATTCATTCTTTTCCTTAATTCAACAAACAATACCCCATAATGACAAAGTGGAAGAAGTTTGTTTGAAATCTTTGCAAATTTATTTAAAAAAAAACAAATCACATGTACATAAGTATTCATAGCTTTTGCTCAATACTTTGTTGAAGCACCAATTACAGCCTCAAGTCTTTTCGAGTATGATGCTACAAGCTTGGCACACCTATTTTCGGGCAGTTTCTCCCCTTCTTCTTTGCAGGACCTCTCAGTCTCCATCAGGTTTGAAAGGCAATTTTCAGATCTCTCCAGAGATGTTCAAGGTTCAAGTCTGGGCCACTCAAGGACATTCACAGAGTTGTCCCATTGTCATAGCCTTTGTTATCTTGGCTGTTTGCTTAGGGTCGTTGTCCTGTTGGAAGATGAACCTTCACCCCAGTCTGAGGTCCAGAGCGCTCTGGAACAGGTTTTCATTAAGGATGTCTCTGTACATTGCTGCATTCATCTTTCCCTCGATCCTAGCTTCCTGCTGCTGAAAAACATCCCCACACCATCATGCTGCCACCACCGTGCTTCACTGTAGTGATGGTATTGGCCAGGTGACGAGCGGTGCCTGGTTTCCTCCATACATGACGCTTGCTGTTCAGGCCAAAGAGTTCAATCTTTGTTTCAACAGACCAGAGAATTTGTTTCTCGTGGTCTGAGAGTCCTCCTGTCATGTGTCTTTTACTGAGGAGTGGCTCTACCATACAGTGCTGCAGAAGATGGTTGTTCTTCTGGAAGGTTCTCCTCTCTCCACAGAGAAACGCTGGAGCTCTGTCAGAGTGACCAGGTTTTTGGTAACCTCCCTGACCAAGGCCCTTCTCCCATGATCGCTCAGTTTGGCCGTCGACCCGCTCCAGGAAGAGTCCTGGTGGTTTCAAACTTCTTCCATTTACGGATGATGGAGGCCACTGTGCTGTGCTTCAGTGCTGCAGAAATCCCCCAGATCTGTGCCTCAATACAATCCTGTCTCAGAGATCTACAGACAATTCCTTGGACTCCATGGCTTTGGTTTGTGCTCTGACATGCACTGTGGGACCTTTATATAGACAGGTGTTGATGTCCAATCAACTGAATTTACCACAGGTGGACTCCAAATAAGTTGCAGAAACATCTCAAGGATGATCAGTGGAAACAGGATGCACCCGAGCTCAATTTTGAGTGTCATGGCAAATACTTGTGATTTTTTCCGTTTTTTCATCTGTAATAAATTTGCCAAGATTTCAAACGAACATTGTGCTAATCAGTAGTTTTTAGAGTTTTTGTGTATTTTTGTTTTTAATTGATTCTTATATGGATGTATTTTGTTGCATCACACCACTTTTGAGCATCCAACATTTCCACATCCGACCTTCAGCTGAACATCTCTGGAATGTTAGGCTATTTGAAGTACCTCCCATGATTTTGCAAAGTAGGCCATGTTCCTGGATCCAACATAGCTGGTCCTGGAAGAACATTCCTTTCCAATCACATTTTAAGGTTATAGGCTCTATGTTTGTTAGACAGGAATTTTTCCAGGATCAACAAAAGATGATGTCTGCTTGGCAAAATCCCAGTCACATGGTTGGTAAGTAAATGAAAATATAAACTTCTGCAGGAAAATGTGTTCTTTATTAAAACACAATTAAACTTGTTATTTACTGAAGCACGCAGCAAAGTAGCACAAAATGTTTCTTCTTCCGAAATGTATACAACACCAGTGATTGATTCAATCAAGTACATCTTCATATTTAATTAATGTAAACATTCTATTTGCCTTACGAATTAAAAATGCTTGCATCCAAGCGCATAAAATTGCTCCATTTTACAGACTACAAGACAGATGTGTTTATAGAAACAATCCTTTTCACCACTACAGAAGAGAAGCACAGTGTTTATACACGTAATAATGTGTTTACATATTTCTGCTTCACAAAAGAGAACCTCCACTTAGTTATATCATCTATAAACTTTGTCTTTACTCGGTCCATATCATGCACAAGATGTAATATGACTGCAGATACATTTTGTTTATTTCATACATCCTGAAAATGATAAAGTCTCTCAGTCCGGTAGAGGAGTTTCCACAACCTCATGCTTTCTGATATATATCATCTCTATTATGCCATCAGTTATATAAGAGGTTGACCCAACAAAACTGTAATATGAAATCTAAAATCCTAAATTACCTTTAGCATTGTTTGGTTTCCTTTAGAGGCCTGAGTCTAAGTCAGTGTTTTACATTCACCATGATGCTTAAAACCTCTAAAGCTCAGCCCAGGATATTATGCGATTGATCTCTGTGACTCTTATGTCAAGACTGTCAACAAATCTCTAAAGCAGTAGCACAGCCCTCTGAACACAAGCTATCTATGCTTGTATCTCACTGCGCAGGGTCCATCTGGCTGCTGGGTTCCCACCAAATGTAGAGGGCTCTACAAAAAACAGAGACATATATTTACCAAGTGCAATGACCACATGCATATGACACACAACCCGAGTATGTATTTGGACACCCTTACAATGTATGAACTTGTTGCATTTTGTGCAAAAATACTGTATGAAAGCAAGTGGCATTCGAAAACAAATGATTGAACTTTTCTTTTTTTGCTCCGACTACTACACTGCCGCTCCATTTTCATGTTTTTGACATAAGTCTCTTGCATTTATTTGATCCAAAATACACTAAAACAGTGATATTGTGAAATATTATGAAAATTTAAAAGGACTGTTTTCTCTTTGAACATGTTTTAAAATGTAATTTATTCCTGTGATGAATTTTCAGCCTCATTACTCCAGTCTTCAGAGTCACATTGTTGTGAATCTGTTCCGTTGTCCTCCTTCCACCTGCCACTAGATGTCGCCCTCCTATTTCAAGAACTCACACTACATCTCCCATAAGTCCCTTATGTTGATTACGGCTCAGCTGTAAACAATCTAGTTCACTATTTAAGTCTGCTCTGTTGCCCAGGTTATTTGCGAAGTCTTGTTAATCCTGTAACATTTTCATCATTTAGCAGACGCTTTTATCCAAAGCGACTTACAAGGGGAGCAATTAGGGGTTGGTGTCTTGCTCAAGGGCACTTTAGTCATGGTATCGAAGGTGGAGAGAGTGCTGTTTATTCACAATCCCCACTTTCAATTCCTGCCGGCGTGGGAATCGAACCGGCAACCTTCAGATTACAAGCCCGACTCTCCTTTTTGACCTTAGCCTGGATTATTTACTACGAGCTTGCCTATTCCATGTTACTACTGTTTGCTGTTGAGTTGACCATTGCCTTTATGACTACGTTTTGGAAATGAAGCTGCACTTGGATTTCAACCCGCTGACTCCTTGTTACACACATGATCCTTCAGAAATCATTCTAATATGCAGATTTGCTGTTCAAGAAACATTTATCATTATTAATGTTGAAAAACAGTTATGCTATTTTTGTGTCAACCGTGATACATTTTTGTCAGGATTCTTTGATAAGTGGAACGCTCAAGAACACCATTTATTTGAAATGGACATCATTTGTTACATTATGGATGTCTTATCAATTATGTTCTTGCTGAATTAAAAGTATTCATTTCTACTGTATCTTACTGATTTCTTACCAATACATTACTGTATTGGCCAACAATCGGTATCGGCCGATAAAAGCTATTATCGCTATCAGTATCAGCCGTCGGCTGTGTTCAGACCGCAACTCATACTGAGTAAAGAAAATCCCTCGTGTTGAATTTAGTTAACGTGACAATAACGCATTTACAGTTAAAAATAGCAACATTAGAGCATGCTCTGTTTGAACCTATGAATCACCCGTAGTTCAAGCCAGGGTTCTGCATTATTTGTAGCGCCTCCCATTCAATAATCGCAAAAAGAGTGCTTTGCTACTTCTGATAAGTCTCGGTTTTCAAATTCTTTCCATTGTATCATGAAATTCAAAGAAAATGTCATTTTGACGCTCTTAAATGTGATGTGACAGCTTGTGAACAATATGTGACCAAGGACCACAAAACACAATCATAAGTTGAATACTTGTAGCAATAGCCAACATTATAGTGTATGGGTCAAAATCATCGATTTTTCTTTTATGCCAAAAATCATTAGAATATAAATTTCCAACCGTAAATATATCAGTTTATTTTTGTGAGTGGATACACGTCGCTAAGGACTTCATTTTGCACCCTCAGATTCCAGATTTTCAAATAGTTGCATCTAGATATTGTGCTATCCTAACAAACCATACAAAAAAACTGACCCATATTACTGTTTTTTCAGTCCAGGGTCACGTCACATAACGTCATATTTACATCAGGAATATTTTCCAATGTTCACAGTTCCTTAGTTAACTGGAGCTTATTTAATATTAATTTTATGTTTCAATAAATTTGCCATTAGTGCTTATGAAAACTGCAACTGTTTTATACAAACATTTCAGTTTTCATTTGAGTGTAATTATTATATCTGAAAATAAATATCAGCAGCATATATTAGCTCTGTTGTTAATTGTAACCTCTAAAATTATAGTGTACTAAGAGGGTTCCCTGTATATTTTGCAGTATTATTTGGAAAAGATTTTTTTCCCTCTTTTTCATTGGCTATCGTATCGGCAGAGAAATTAAAAATTGTTCTATTATTAATTATACATTTGTTATAGAAATGTTGTTTGATCTTAAAAAAATATAATATATTTTGTTATATATATATAAAATGTTGATGTAAAACAGAAATGTCACTCCCCTCCTTATGACCATAAAATACATGAATGCAGGAGTCATGTCTAGATCCATGCTCCTGGAATGAACTTATTCGTTGGTGGGCGAAACTTACGAAGCTATTTTTGGTCAGGCCTGAGAATCACAAGGGTAAAGAGCAGGACGGTGCTTAAGCATTAGATTGGGCCCTTGTTGGGTAAATACTGCCATAGGAACACATCTGGAAATGATTAACCTAATGCCTACTTTGAAGCCATCTCTTTCGAGGCTTATTTACCATTCTCTATTGGATGTTACTCTTTCTCAAGCTGCTTACCGGTTTAGGCACTGGATCCAACAGGGTGAATTCAAACTTGTAGAGGATGAGGGCAACAAACATATGCAATTCCATAATGGCGTACCACCTGATGACACAATAAACAACAAGTGGTTAATTTTCTTTTTCATGTGCACTTTTCTCATGAAGAACATTTTCGCTCCAAAGTGCTCATCACTTCACAAGCTGGCTTCAATAGCACTGCGTATTAGTATTCTGATGGAATATCGCATGCTGTCTAGCTGCCACCCTCTCTCGAGTGCTACCAAATACTGGGAAAACTGACTGAAATTGCAGGGAGAAACGCAAAATGTGAATGAACGTCTTGTTTTGCGTTTGAATTCCAGGTGCATTCACAGCCACAGTGACCTTGTTTGGCAGATGGGGAAGAGGAATATCAGATGCAGCGAAGTGCAAGAATTAAAGATAGTTCCTGGGTGAGACAGAGAAAGGAATAATGGTTGGCAATAAAGGGAGGGCGAGAGATGCAAGTCATGTTTCTTGAAATAATCAGCCCAAATAACCTTGAGGGCCGTGACTCACTCAGGGGCACTGTGTTAGTGACGCAAGTAGCCAATCTCCTAAAATGATCAAAATCAAATCCGATTGAGCGAGGAAATTGAAATATGTGGGTGTGCCACACTCGGTGTACTAATTTATGGCCACATCCAGCTGAGGGATCTATACGAGCCTGAGAAATCATTACAGAGCCGCCTTATGACAATGTGACATTTGAACGCAGGACGTTGGTAAGCATAGATTGAATATTTCAATGGCATTTGAAATGATCGAGAATGTGATAGTGATGTTAAACGCGGTGTTGGCGGTAATGCATTACAAGTAACGGGAGTTACGTAATCAAATACTTTTTTTCAAGTAACTAGTAATGTAATGCATTACTTTTACCGCATTTTTAATGCATTACCGAGTTACTGTTTTTTTTTTTTCAAATAAGTAATGCATGTTACTTTATTTTCCCATTTAGTGACTTGACACCTCTCCTGTTCACATGTTAAAGAGTAATTGTTGACCAATAAGAGTGTTGAACTCTCTTCTCCTGCTTCCTATTCTGAATCGAGGATGGCACCACAGCTGAAATGTTTGTTTGAGCTGCTCCCTCTACTGTACTGTTCCTTCAGGCTTATTCATTTCACTTTTGGTGTGAAAGGGCCTTTAAATTAGCCAAAAATAGAACGTGTCTGTGTGTGTGTGTGTGTGTGGGTATTCCCTACGTTATGGGGACCAAATGTCCCCACAGGTATAGTAATACTAGTAAATTTTGATCTTGTGGGGACATTTTTTTTTTGGTCCCCATGAGGAAACAAGCTTATAAATCATACAGAATTATCTTTTTTGAAAATCTAAAATAGCAGAATGTTTTCTGTGATGGGTAGGTTTAGGGGTAGAGGTAGTGTAGGGGGACAGAATGTACAGTTTGTACAGTATAAAAACCATTACGCCTATGGAATGTCCCCATAAAACATGAAAACATAACATATGTGTGTGTGTGTGTGTACATTTTTGTGATTTACTAGGACACAAATTCGTATAATGACATGGGTATGACAGCGGTATTACGACTTAAATGTGGAATATGAGGACATTTCATGACTCCTCATATGTAAAATAGCTTTAAAAACATACTAAACATGATTAAAAACGTAAAAATGCAGAATGTTTTCTGTGATGGGTAGATTTAGGTTTAGGGTTAGTGTAGGGGGATAAAATGTACAGTTTGCACAGTATAAAAACCATTAGACGTATGGAATGTCGTCACTTGTGTGTGTGTGTGTGTGTGTGTGTGTGTGTGTAGTGTGTGTGTGTGTGTGTGTAGTGTGTTATTAAAAAACAAACAATTTTTTATCTTTTATTTTATTTTATTTTCATAATTAGCTCCCAATATCCATCTTTCTATATATTACTCCACCTCTCTATTTCTCCATCTCATGTATTCCCAGACTGATAATCATAGTTGCATCTGTTCTGGAGGGTCTCGAAAGGTCTCTGGTCTGTGCATATGCCTTTGATCTTCTTGTGCAGCTGGGAAAGTTCTCCCAGTCTTTATACGGCTCTATTAACGTCATACTGACCCCGGGCCGCACACTCCCCATGGCCTTGATGATGTCATCAGCAGGGGCCCAAAGGGCCGCGACATTAGGGCCGAGAATGCTCAGGACAACATAAAAGCAGTGGCATGGATTTATATCAACATGGCACTATACCAGGAATGAGGCCATAGTGCACACTATCAGTAATACAGCTCCATGATATACAAGCATCACCTGTAAATCGAATCACACCCTGGCAAAGAAGTTCTTGGGGGTAGCAGCTATGATCTATTCGTGCCAGACTTGGTGTAAATAACCCAAAAAAAGCCTGACATTCTCAGCAAAAGAGCCAAAGGGGGAAAGTTGGGCTGGTGCAGCTTGTGGCATTTGCTATAGGCCAAGTTCAACCCTAGTGTTCCTTCAACAGGCCAGAATGCAAAAACAGTCCCGACTCACCTACTGGCTTCCAGCATTCATAAATGTAGCTTTTACTATATTTGATTTATTTATTAATTTATTTATTTTGATTGATCATATATATATATATAGATATATATAAAAACTTATTTTAATTTTATTACGTTTGACAATGTCATCTGTCTAGATATATATATTGCAGTTTTCAAATGTAATACAACTAAAAAAATAAAATTACACCTTTTTTTAAGAAAGAGAAATGGGATATATATATATATATATATATATATATATATATATATATATATATATATATATATATATATATATATATATATATATATATATATCCTATCTCTCTTTCTTAAAAAAAGGTATAATATTATAAAATAATATATATTATTATTATTAATAATTATTTTTGAAATATATATATATATATATATATATATATATTACAGTTTTCAAATGCATTATATATATATATATATATATATATATACATATCCCATCTCTCTTTCTTAAAAAAAGGTATAATATTATAAAATAATATATATTATTATTATTAATAATTATTTTTGAAATATATATATATATATATATATATATATATATATATATTACAGTTTTCAAATGCATTATATATATATATATATATATATATATATATATATATATCCCATCTCTCTTTCTTAAAAAAAGGTATAATATTATAAAATAATATATATTATTATTATTAATAATTATTTTTGAAATATATATATATATTACAGTTTTCAAATGCATTATATATATATATATATATATATATATATATATATATATATATATATATATATATATATATATTTAAAAAGTGCAATATATATTGCAGTTTTCAAATGTAATACAACTAAAATAAAATATATTTTTATACCTTTTATTTATTTATTTATTTTAGAAAGAGAGATTGCTGAGAAACATTGCAAAAGAGAAAAGGTCAGAGGAATATCACTGGAAAAAGAAGGGTTAAGTTCAGGCGAGAGCTTTACGACCCGTGTTAATATTAAAAAAGCTTTCCTGAAAACAGAACCTGAGGTTGTGTTGTTTCTGCTCCATACGTGAGTAACGGTGGCAAACCATTTACCACTCTTTCATTGCGTGTTTGTGCATTTTGGGGGCGGAGCAATGAAGGGAGGGGTGTGTTTGTATGTATACATTATATATATATATGCACAAATTTAGCAAGAGAATCTTTCTATTAGTATACCATTGTTGTCAGATTTTATTACAAAATAAAATCTTATTACTTACTTAAATGTAATCTTGATATTTCTATAGATTTAAGTCTTTCCCCATTCAAGTAAACTGGCGCTGTATGTGCTTGACTGGAAAAAGGAAGTTAAATGCAGCCAGATGTGCATGGCATGAAAGCCCTAACATCTCTGAGCTGACTTCATGAATGATGCAACAAGTTTTATTTGTACAAAGTTCAGTGAAGTTCAAGACAAATACCAGCTGTCAAAGGAAATAGACACAAGTCCCCATGAAATCAAAGTTTTTTGGCTTTTAGTATGAATATTTTAGTCTTACTGTTGTGTACAAGCTGGTGTGCTCCGAAACAATGACAAAATTTGCGTTTAGAAGATATAAGCATTCAAAACTTCTGCAATATGGATCAATGATTCTGATAGCCGTGCACTTCAGCTTCTCATCAGATTTTCTGTCCAATCAAATGCTCTCAAGAATCTAAAACATCCCGCAAACAGACGCTGAAACTGCAGCTGAAATCGGTCACTTGTTCACATATTTACTCTTTTCTACATGGCGAATGGCACTAGTGCACTATATAAGGGATGGGGAACGATTCAGACAATGTAAATATGCTTTCCGTTGGGGTGAATAAAGTGGACGCAGACCAGAAAACATATTGGACCCATTTGAATTCTGCACAGAACGCTGTATTTTAGAGCAATATAGAGGAGATTAGGAGGAGAAACTGTTAGATTAAGAGGAAACTGCGGTTTTACCGAACTCAACGGCTCTGGCTGAGCTGTGATATAAATGAAACGCTATTGCCCATTTTTAAAAAAGGGGAAAAGTTTCAGTGGAAATTAAGTCAATATGTTGAATAATTTTAAAGGCACTTCAGTGCGCCTTGAAAATTTTGGATGAAAATATTGCTATAAAAACAATCGATGTGTTGCAACATGTTGTCTTTTACTTTATTAATAGCAAACATTTGACAATAAGCTGAAAATGGAATGCAATTAAATATAAAATAATTCCATGCAAAGTTTACTCAACGTTATAATATAAAAGTGCACTCAAAGATTATTCCGTATAAACACAAGAGTTTTTCTAACCTTCCTGGGCACTGATTTTTCCCCCCTCCAAATGCCACAAACCCTTCCAAAAGGACATTCTTTTCTAAATCTGCCTTTTCCCATCGTTCCTGTGGGAAGAAAAGTTTCATTAAAAATAATCCACTCCGACGAGGGCCAGTCCAGAATACACCAATAGAGTCTGTCTTCCAGCTCTCCAAGATTTAATTTAATAACTAGACATATTTACAGTAATCTCTGAATAACACTCAACATCCATCCGTTCACTAATGCGGCTTTTAAGAATTGCATGTATCAGTAATTGCTCTTGAGTTACATTAACGGTCAAAAGTCCAGCCCTCGCAGGTCGTCATAGATTCAAAACAATATGTACAGTTTTCAAATTTCCATTTAGACGTCATGTCCATTCAGTGTGTAAAATATTTAGATTCCATTTAGGAAAAAAAGTTTCCCTTGAACACACTCTTTGAGCAAATTTAAGTGCATTTCCACTAGAGAGACAGTTTTTACTAACTGAGTGGCTTTGATTTTATAAGTAAACATATATTTAGCTAAGAACAGCATTTAAAGCATAGAGTGTACATGTGGATCTGACCCAGTCTCTGCTCTATTTCGTTCGAGACATTAGTAGACAGAGATGTAATGGGATCTCTATAGGCGTTTGCCGGAAGGTTAATTGTGAAGATAACTGTCAGGCCTATTATTCCTGTTTTAATGGATCACAGCTGGAGTTTTCGAGCACGTTGTGACCAGCACTCTACGGCTTGCCAGACAAAATGGAAAGAAGTTTTATTGAAAGAAAATACTAATAAAAGAGATGCCAGTTCTATCATTGATACCTCATAGCAGAGCAAAACAAACTACAGGAACATTTAATAGTAAAGCACTTTACTTGCTGGAAAAAAAAGGATTTTATGAACATGTGTCTTATGTCTACTTTATTTTGGTTTATAGTGGAATTCGTGTGAACCTCATCCTGTCTGAGGTCATTCAGAACGGTGAAGTTACTCACAGGTTTAAAATCTTCCGGGTCTGGGAAATACTTGGGGTTTCGGTGAGCCCAGTAAGGAGACAACATCAGCATGTCTCCAGGTGGGACAATATAATTCTGAGAGCAGAAAACACACATACGTTAATACTGTTTTTTTTTTTTTTTTTAACCAGAAAAGCCAGTGTGAGTTAAAGGGCAGATCTCTCTCTCTCTCTCATTCATGTATATAAATATATGTATGTGTGCATTTTTATATATATATATATATATATATATATATATATATATATATATATATATATATATTTATGTTACATATGTGTATATAGATATAAAAATACATAAATACACATACATACATTATACACACACATATATATAAAATATATATATATATATATGTGTGTTATATATATAGATTTTATATATATATATATATACATACATACATTATATACACACACACATATATATAATATATATACGTGTGTGTGTGTGTGCGTGTATGTATATATATATAGATATATGTATCCACATACATACATTTTATATATATATAATGTATGTATATAATGCATGTATGTGTTATATTTATATATACACATATATAACACATATAAAATTTATATATATATATTATATATAAAACACAAACAGACACACACACATATATATATATGTATATATATATATATATATATGTGTGTGTGTATATATATATATATATATGTGTGCTTTTTATGTGCCACAATAGAGTATTTGTTCTGCATATATCCAAGAGAAACACTGAAAAAAAAAACATTGCACTGAATAACCTGTCATGGCTGACCTGTAATTTGAGAGGTCGCACTACTTTACGAGTGATGGCTCCAGGGGCCCTCAGCCGAATGCCTTCCATGATACACCACTTCACATATGGCATCCGCTGTAAGTGATCTAGGGTCACCTTTGTCTTCTCTTTGTCTTAAATGCAAAGCAAACAAACAAGCACTATAGTGACTATCCATAGCCTTAAGTTCTACTGATGTGTGCTTACGAGAAAGTCTATTTCAGTTTGAACAAAGTCTGGATGGATCTGTCCAAACAGAAGCACAATGAAAGAATTTTATAGCCTATTTAACTGCATTATGCACATAGAGGTGCATATAGAAGTGTTAATTACAACATTACAATAATGGTTATTAATGCACATGGAAATATTGGTGTTGTTTTCTTGACAAATTTGACAGAAAAGAAAAAAGAAAATAATGTAAGGCTTGTCAAGCACAATGCTTGAGAGCTTGCTGTCCTCTAGTGGATTTGTGAGGAAATTCATGTATGCGAAACAGGAAAAATGGCCCCAAATATTGAGATGCAGAGCATAATATAACTCTAAATATATTATATAATTTAAAGTTTTGGGGAATTTTTTTTTTGTAAAGGAAGTTACTTTTATTCTGCAATGGTACATTTAAATGGATTAAAAGTGACAGTATAGACTTTTACATTGTTACAAATGAACCTGTTTCAAATGAATGCTGTGTGTATGTGTGTGTGTGTTCAGCCTTGGTGAGCATTACAAAACATTACAAGACTCTACAAAATACAAAAACATTGAAAAATCTTACAATCACTCACATTTTTTTTTAACAAAATTAGTTTATAGCTTATGTTTATAATTAGTGTCAATTATAAAGCGTTACAAAAAAATATTCGTTTTTTGTTGGCTGAGAGTATTGGAGGGGCTACAAAGATTGAAACTCACTGGTTTTGAGAGATGGTTTTACCTTGGTCACCGAGAGCGGTGTTGATCTCATCCATTGCAGTCTTATACACCGCAGGATTGGACAAAATAAAAGCAATGGCCCAAAATGTGATCTAGAATAAAGTGAAACGTTTGGTCTCAGTAACACTCTGTTCTTCTGTTAATAGCACCAGCACTGACATAAACCTCTCACTTACTGGTATAGCATTTGCCAGCGACGCCCAGAGCAGAAGTAAACTATAATTGGGTAGATATTTGTCAGGTATCGAAGTGGCCAAGTGCTGCAGTAAAGTCTAAGGAGAAACAGTGACAGATTTAGAACTCTTTGGGTTTGATTGCATTATTTAAAGCAGAAACTAGTCCTCCCAAAAATGAAAATTCTGTCACACTTACTCACCCTCCAAAACCCGTACGCATTCCTTTCTCCAGCTGAATGCGAAAGAAGATATTTTATAAAAAGTTGATATCCAAACGGTTTCAATTCCCATTGACTTGGACAGAAAATACGATGGAAGTCAATGGAAACAAAAACCATTTCGTCACCAACATTCAGTGAGTAAATGATGACAGAATTTTAATTTTCGGGTACACTGTCTCTTTAAACAAGGACCATTCTATAAAGCCGATAGAATGAGTCTATTATGCGATTAACCACCCCAAAATATATATATATATATATATATATATATATATATATATATATATATATATATATATATATAATAATAGAGAAGAACAAAACTGTCTTATAGTCCCCAAAAAAAGCTTTGAAAGCCTGACTGCAACTCTTTAGCTCCCTCTATTGGTGCAAACATGTTCATAAGAAAAGACTGGCAAGTTGGCATTAAACTCTATGCAACATCTTAAGTAAAACTTTAAAAGATAACTCCACACTGTTTGGAGAGTGAAACAGTTGACAGATGTAAACACTGGATTTCGGTTTCCCCATAAAGCCCTTGTCTTTTGTCTTCAACATGTGGAGGAATTTTTAGCACAAATGACCTATATTACCTTTCCATGGCTCTCACTGTCGAGAGTCTCCTCAGCTTTGGCAACCATATTTCTTAACAGAGAAAGGAGCCATTGCTTTGAGTTTGCCCATTCCCTGAAGACAGAAAAGAAAGTCGATTATCGTTTCTACTTGTGCAGACATGATTCGGGAGACTAATTGTGTTTAATAATTGCAGTTTTCCGGTCATATTGTGGCAGTACCGCTCACATACTTCAGGAACATGTCTGGGAGTTGGGAGCCGTACTCAAATCCATCATCATATGTTGTGAACTTCTCAAGGAACTCCTGCTTGGATACGGCGCTACCGGGGGAGTTACATCGGCCCAGTAAGTTACTCATCACTGCTGGATACATAACACTCCTGAAAACAAGTTAAGAAGTGTCTAATACAGAGAAATTATTCATACTTATCAGATTACAGGATTAATTTAGCAGATTATATTATAGTCGACATATCATAAGCAGGGCTGGGTAGGTTACTTTTAAAATGTATTCCACTACAGATTACAAAATACATGCTTTAAAAAGTCATTTCTAATGTATTTCGTTACATTACTCAAGTTTAGTAACTTCATCTAAATACTTTAGAATACTTTGGAATAGTGTGGAACAAACACAAAAAAGGTCATTGCAAGTTTTTATCTCACAATTCTGACTTTTTCCCTCAGAATTGTGTGATATAAAGTTGCAATTGAGAGTTATAAAGTCAGAATTATGAGATATAAACTCACAATATTGAGAAAAGTCAGAATTATGAGATATAAACTCACATACTAAATTCATAAATGCAAGAAAAAAAGTCAGTATTGCAAGTTCATATCTCCCAATTCGGACTGTATAACTTGCAGTTGTGAGTTTAAATCTCGCAATTCTGAGAAAAAGAAGTCAGAATTGTGAAATGCAAACTCACAATCTAAAAAAACTAATTGTGAGAAAAAGTTGCAGTGACGAGTGAATTATAAAATGACTCACAAAACATGAAAACAGTGGAAAACATGAAACTGAACTCGTCTTTTTCAGACGGTCAGAGTCAGAGAATCACCAATCGCTGTTTAAATGACATTAAAACTCAAAGTAATCACTTTGATAATCTAAAACACTTTTCAGATGTAACTGTAATCTGATTACCACCCATTTAAAATGTAACTGTAACGAAATACAAGTTTTGTATTTTAAATACGTAACTAAGTTACTTGTATTTTGTTACTCCCCAACCCTGATCACAAGCAGAGTCAAATGAAATGCAGTGGCATTATTAGGCACAGAATTTCAATTTCCGTGTCAACCAGGTGCTGTAAAATGTACGGAAGGTATGTCTACTGTTCTATAAGGCGAACTTAAGCACAATGTAAATAATTGATGTAGAAAGACTATACCTGATGAGCTCATTTAGCTGTCCAGATCCTTCGCTTCCAAGGCTCTCCAAATGGTCATTAAATTCTTCACAGAGATGAGCGGAGAGCAGCGCCGTGTTGCCCGGAGTCAGTCTGCCCTTGATTATGGTGATACAGGTCGGATGGGTCTCAAAGAAAGAGTCTTTGCTGATAGAAGCTGGGCAGGAACCCAAACAAGGCTAACATGAGTGATCATATTATCACTGCCTACATTATTGATGACGTTCAATCATCAGCAAGGACTGTAATAAATCTTCCATTGAGTTCAGAGTCTGTTCTAAGGTCACGTATTAAAGAGTAATGGTGCAAGAGCCTTTAGAAATCAGATATAAACATTTCTTGCAAACATTGTACCTGTGTTGTGAACAGGTTCTTGCACTGCTTGTTCAAAATCAACATCTTTGGAGGAGAAAAACGCTCGGAAGTCCTCATTCAGGGTCACGAATGTCAGTCTCTTCCCAGCAGCTACAACAGTAAAAACTGGTCCATACTAGGAAAAAAAAACACACTATTATACTTTCAGGAATTGAATTTTATTATTTCTGTTTCATACAAATGATTGCATCAATGACGAAATACATGCAATGTATTTGGTGACCCCCTAGTGAACCTTAAAAGCCTAAAACGCACTCTTTTTGTGCGATTTTTGCCTTGGCAGAAGCAATTACTGAATTTTAGAGCAGTTGTCCATTCAGAAAACCTCTCATTAGCGTCGATGTTTTCACAGAACTGGCACAGCGGTGTCCAGAACAAAAATTGTGTCAAAAAGGGCAGCTCCTGCCCCAGTTACATAAATTAATGGTGCTGAACTGAGCTTTCCTCAAACTCGGTGAGTATGGCACAGCTCAAAAACAAAACACATCAAGATACGCCACAGGATTCCAGCACAATATTTTTGCAGATGGTAATGGAAGTATAAACAGCTAGCCATCACACACACACAAACATATCACAATCCCATAATATTAATAATCATGCATGCATTGTGTAAATAAACGAGCATGGTGAAGCAGAGAGTTTTGTTTAGATTTATTCATTTGGCACTGGCAGACACCTTTATCCAAATCAATTTTTAAATTTTCTAATATTGATTATATTGACTGAATCATAATTATTTGCGGCTAACTTTAAGATAAAGTGCGAACCATAAAATTATAATGTATAATTTTTAAACTTTTTAATTTTTCCCACAGTGCAGCAGGTTCATCCTAATTTGAATGGGAGGAGCTGGACTTCTGGACCCTCTGGCAGACCAATCCCATATGATTTATTCCACAAATAATTTGCAGCCTTTTTTTTTTTTTTTTTACATATTTTACTCAAATCACATTTCTGAAATCCACTGCACTGGCACATGCATAACTGAAAAATATATATCTTGTATGGGGAAAAAAGGAACACATGTATAATAATATATAATATGCAAAATATTCTTCATGAAAGTAATTTTCTAGATGGGCAAACTTACTTTGGCTCTGGCTTGCTGGATGAAATGCAGAGGTGCTTTGCCAAATTCAAAAGCAGCACCAAACCAAGGTATCCAACCTCTTATGCATGGAGGAGCACTGGGATGACTTTTACCAAAAATAAGATGAAATGAAATAATCACAATAGACACAGTCAAAATTAAAGTAATCCATTCCATTGCAGCCAAGAGTCCAATGATGTTCGACTGGATGAGTCATATGAGTCTGTGTGGGAAAAAGCCCTGTTACATTTATAACGAATCAGATCAGATCGGATTCCCGATGATCAGAGCCATGACACTGACTCCTCCCACCACACAGCTAACCCCTCCCACTCTAAACAACTCCTTCTCTTACCACCTAGCCCCTCCCACAGTCTTCTCACACCATGACATAACCCCTCCCACTGTATATTTAGACCCTCCCGTCATGTCGATAGCCCCTCCCACTTGGCGACAGGTGTTGTTACTTGTAGGAAATCGCGCTGCTGACTAAGCAGTTTATTCCAGTTCAGTTGATCGATTTTAGTGATTTGGTGGAGAATTAGATGAATTCTAATGGTACACACACACACACACACACACACACATACACACACATACATCATACAGTGTATTAGAAATATGCTTTTGGTGTTAATATGTAAAATTTTTTAGAAACTAATATACACACACACATCTCTCTCTCTCTCTCTCTCTCTCTCTATAAATATATATATATATATATATATATATATATATATATATAATGTGTATGTGTGTGTATATATATATATATATATATATTTGTGTATGTATGTGTGTGTGTATATATATATATATATATATATATGTATGAGTGTATATATATATATATATATATATATATATATATATATGTGTGTGTGTGTATTTGTGTGTATGTATGTATGTTTGTATGTTTGTGTGTGTATATATATAAAATAAATAAATAAATAAATATATATATAATCTGCAGCAACAGAAAAAAAATAAACACACTGTAATATATTTATACACCCCTACAGATTTTAATACTGTTTTTCATCCCATAGTAAATGTTGTCGCAATTTAAGATATAATCGTTTTAAAATTAAATTAAATCACAATAATAATAATAATAATAATAAATCACTTATACTGCACGATTTCGTAACTTATTTCCGATATAGCTAAGAAACAAAATAAATTAACAATTACGCAATAAACAAAAACGGTTGTTAAAAAAAAACTAAAACATGGATGAGATTAGCCATATTTGCTTTTTTATACATGAAACGGCAGATTTTTGAAACACGATAACTGACGGCACATCTGTGACGCCACACTCCATCCGGGTCCTCCGCGCCTGGGCCATGACGTCACGGAGTCCAGGAATGGCGGCGCTGTCTGCAGAGGGAAGCAGCCCGAAGAGCCCGAAACTTTATTCCTAACATCGCTCAGCGGCTACACGAGCTCCACCGCTCCACCGACGGCCATATCTTCCTCTTAAACAGCCAGCACAACGGCAGAACCCGGTCTCGACGTTGTTACCGCCGAATTCTAACGTCCCAGGCTCTATTAGTTTGGTTGACTTTGCGAGGGCCAAAAGACAAGAGCAAAGACAGCGACTAACGGTACATAAAAACAACAAGCACCCCAAAGCATCCTCTTTCGACTCCGTCCATTTCATTGAAGGATCTTACTTGTGTTGTGGTAGTTTTTTTGTCCTGCCCATAAAGCGAAAGGCGAGACGCTGGCCTGAGAAGGTGAAGCACCAGCTGCGGGTTTGATGCCACGATGGAGAGTTTAACACTGAGCGATGTCGAGCAGAAATATTACTCTGAACTCTTCCTCTCCTGTGATGTGGATAACACCAAGAAAGTGGCTTCCAACGGCAAAGTTCTGGACCTCTTCCGGCGGCCCAGCTCTCAAATGAAGTGGTCCTCCAGGTAACGCATCTAATTCAGAAATGTGTGTATTGGTCAGCAGATCCTTCAAACACGTTACACACGTTAGTTAATGTGAATCGATGACTTTTGTTTATGCCAAAGGCTCTAATGGATCATATGGGCGATGTCAAGAGTGTTTAGACAGTTATGATGAATCAATCTCATTGTTGATGAATGGGTGATGCATCTGCAGTGCTAAACTTTGTTTCCTGTTGTGCAAGTTGTGCCTGCTTCCTCTTAAAAAAATAAGCATAAATAGTATTTTTTTTCTACTTATGTTAGGGTTGATGACGCTTGAAATGTTTTCCTCACTTGTAAAAGTACTAAAAGCAAGGCTTGCATAATGTGTGATCCTTAATTAAGGGTGTGAGACATCACTCAAACTTATTGAACAACTGATCCATAACTTGTTGATGATATGCTATGAAGCTCTGGGAGTTTTATACGGTCAAGCTTGTTTTGGGACATGGTTGATGGTTCTTGAAGTGTCACAGAGATGTTTTTGTTTTATTAGTTGGCGCTGGGTAACTGTTTGTGGAACGTGAAGGTTTCAAAAACTCGTAGTCTTCTTAGTCTAGTTGCCTCTTAGTCTAGTGGCCAAAGTTTCTTCCGAGCACAAATTAAGATTTTTTTTTTTAATGTAATGCAAGAGGTATTTTATCCCCTATAGAAAGTCATTCAAGGTCCAGAAAGGTATTAAAGGGATAGTTAACCAAAAATGACATTTCTGTCATGAATTACTCAAACCCGTAAGACCTTTTCAGAACACATTAAGATATTTTTGATGAAATCCGAGAGCTTTTTTTTTTTATCTCCCATTGAAAGCAACGAAATGACCACATTCAAGGTCCAGAGAAGTAGTAAAGATGTCATTAAAATAGTCAATATGACTATAGTGGTTCAACCTTAATGTTATAAAGCGACGAAAATAAAACAAAAATATTGACTTTATTTAACAATTTGAACTGTTGACATAGTGAATGCGGTGCAGGCTTCTGTGTTTGCGTCCGAACGCCGGCTCGGTATTGGCCGACGCTGTACACGTGCGGGAGCCGGCCAATAGTGAGTTGGCGACAACAGCTCAATTTGTTGAATACAGTCGTGGCCAAAAGTTTTGAGAATTACATAAATATTGGAAATTGGAAAAGTTGCGGCTTAAGTTTTTATAATAGCGATTTGCATATACTCCAGAATGTTATGAAGAGTGATCAGATGAATTGCATAGTCCTTCTTTGCCATGAAAATGAACTTAATCCCAAAAAAACCTTTCCACTGCATTTCATTGCTGTCATTAAAGGACCTGCTGAGATCATTTCAGTCATCGTCTTGTTAACTCAGGTGAGAATGTTGACGAGCACAAGGCTGGAGATCATCAGGCTGTCAGGCTGATTGGGTTAGAATGGCAGACATGTTAAAAGGAGGGTGATGCTTGAAATCATTGTTCTTCCATTGTGAACCATGGTGATCTGCAAAGAAACGCGTGCAGCCATCCTTGCGTTGCATAAAAATGGCTTCACAGGACAGGATATTGTGGCTACTAAGATTGCACCTAAGTCAACAATTTATAGGATCATCAGCAACTTCAAGGAAAGAGGTTCAATTCTTGTAAAGAAGGCTTCAGGGCGTCCAAGAAAGTCCAGCAAGTGCCAGGATCGTCTCCTAAAGAGGATTCAGCTGCGGGATCGGAGCTTGCTCAGGAATGGCAGCAGGCAGGTGTGAGCGCATCTGCACGCACAGTGAGGCCAAGACTTTGGGAAGATGGCCTGGTGTCAAGAAGGGCAGCAAAGAAGCCACTTCTCTCCAAAAAAAACATCAGGGACAGATTGATCTTCTGCAGAAAGTATCGTGAATGGACTGCTGAGGACTGGGGCAAAGTCATATTCTCAGATGAAGCCCCTTTCCGATTGTTTGGGGCATCTGGAAAAAGGCTTGTCAGGAGAAGAAAAGGTGAGCGCTACCATCAGTCCTGTGTCATGCCAACAGTAAAGCATCCTGAGACCATTCATGTGTGGGGTTGCTTCTCATCCAAGGGAGTGCGATCACTCACAATTCTGCCCAAAAACACAGCCATGAATAAAGAATGGTACCAAAACACCCTCCAACAGCAACTTCCTCCAACAATCCAACAACAGTTTGGTGAAGAACAATGCATTTTCCAGCACGATGGAGCACCGTGCCATAAGGCAAAAGTGATAACTATGTGGCTCGGGGACCAGAACGTTGAAATTTTGGGTCCATGGCCTGGAAACTCCCCAGATCTTAATCCCATTGAGAACTTGTGGTCAATCCTCAAGAGGCGGGTGGACAAACAAAAACCCACTAATTCTGACAAACTCCAAGAAGTGATTATGAAAGAATGGGTTGCTATCAGTCAGAAGTTGATTGAGATCATGCCCAGTCGAATTGCAGAGGTCCTGAAAAAGAACGGCCAACACTCCAAATACCGACTCTTTGCATAAATGTCATGTAATTGTCGATAAAAGCCTTTGAAACGTATGCAGTGCTTGTAATTATATTTCAGTGCATCACAGAAACAACTGAAACAAAGATCTAAAAGCAGTTTAGCAGCAAACTTTGTGAAAACTAATATTTATGGAATTCTCAAAACTTTTGGCCACGACTGAGTAGTTGTTTTGTTTTTGAAAAAGTATTTTCGGCGCTTTTTAACATTAAGGTTGAACCACTTTGCACACGTTGACTATTTTAATGATGTCTTTACTACTTTTCTGGTCTTTTTAATGTGGCGATTTTGTCGCTTTCTATGGGGATAAAAACACCTCCCGGATTTCATCCAAAATATCTTAATTCGTGTTCTTATGGATGTGGAACAACATGAAGCTGAGTAATTAATGACAGAAATGTAATTTTTGGGTGAACTAACCCTTTAATGTATTTATTTACATTATCGTTCAAAAGTTTGGGGCAGTAACATATTTTTTAAATAAGTAATCAATAATGAATAAAATAAGTAATTGATACTCTAATTCATCAAGGATGAATTACATCGATCAAAACACTGTAAAGACATTCATGTTACGAAAATTTTTATTTCAAAAACTTAAACTTTCTATTCATCAAATGATCCCAAATTTATCATGGTTTCCACTCTTTTCAACATAATAATAAGAAATGTTCTTGAGCTCCAAATCAGCATGTTAATGATTTTTGAAGGATCGTGTGACACTGAAGACTGGAGAAACTGGAGTCGTTCAAATATTAAAGATATTTTTAGTGCTTTGCTTTTTTTAATGTGCCTTCACTTATATTCACCTCTGCTCATGTTATTGTATGTTCGCCTGCGTTTTGTCGATTTTAAGGTCATTTTATCTGATTTTTAGTTTCGTTTCCATTTGTCTTAGATTACTGAACTTTGTGGAGCCACACGTCTCGGTCATTTCGGCCGGAGTCAGTTCTACATCGCACTGAAGCTCATTGCACTGGCCCAGTCTGGAATGCCCCTGCGAGTGGAGAGCCTGAACAGCGGTGAGTAGAAACACACCTCCTTTTATAGCTATTTCTGTGTCTACCAAATCAGGATA
This sequence comes from Opsariichthys bidens, assembly GCA_037194245.1. Lineage (NCBI taxonomy): Eukaryota > Metazoa > Chordata > Actinopteri > Cypriniformes > Xenocyprididae > Opsariichthys > Opsariichthys bidens. The sequence goes on along the minus strand of CM074282.1, from coordinate 3,910,905 downwards.
CTATTTTAATGTGAAGTTATCGCATCTGTGTCATTTTGCAAATGAATCCATCATGACAGTTGCGGCCCCTTTACATAAGAATTGGAGGATAATCTTACTGCCTCTTTGATGATGAAAAGGGCTAAATGGGTATAGTGCAAAAACACAAGCTGTTTTTAATGCTGGTAATTAGGTTTAGCGCAAGTCCTGGAATAGTATGCTGTGCCTTTATTTTGAAAAATACTTCCTTTCCTCTCTTGAATTTGTATATTTCTATGAGCTGTTTGTGCCTTTAAGCTAAATGCAAATGCTCCTGTTTGTTTGTTGTCTATCATGGCTGCGCTGTCTCTCTCTCTCTCTCTCTCTCTCTCTCTCTGTCTCTCTCTCTCTCTCGCTCTCTCTCTCTGTCTCTCTCTCTCTGTCTCTCTCTCTCCTCTCTCTCTCTCTCTCTGTTGTAAAAGAATGAGAAATTGACAGCGTTAAAAATAAGCAGGAAATAAGACTTGAAGATACTGCAAGAACATGAAGTCACAGTCAACAGGAAATTGCTCGCAGTGCCCTGGAGTTTAGATATGCTTGGGATGAACTTGGTTTCTATTGATTTCTGTTCCGTTGACTTTAAAGTTAATGATGAAATCTTTCGACCTCAGTAGTCAGCAGTTTTCTTTCATTTTCTGATTAAGCTAAGCAAATAATTATCAGTTTAATAGTGCTTATTTTAGTACTGCTGACAGTAGTTGAATGTTGAATAAGGCTCTGAGAAGTGTAATGTAGAGTTGTGTTTGCAGTCAGGGATCTACCCCTCCCTCGCTTCGTGATGGGCAAGAACGAGCAGGAAACGAGGCACGCGGTCATGTTCGCAGACGCAGAGAATCAGGGGCACTACCTCCCCAGACCTCCAGGCCGAGTGCAAGCCAAAAAAGTGTCGGCCCACGAGATGATTCAGCCCTGTGTGCCCAGTGTTGATCCTCAGGTACTACAGCATATCGCCCACATACTATCGTTGAATACGTGTCAAAATATGAAAGAGAAAAAAAATCTGTTTCTTAGTCCTTTCAGGCTAAATGTCATTTTCTTAACATGTGGTTAATATTACAACAGCCGGACACCATATCTCCTTCTCGTCTAATCAAACAACAATATTGACAAAAAATGGTTTAATTTATTTGAAAACTGAAACGATGTCTATTAAGTCAGAAATGGGACTACTTCAGGCTATATAAGGCCAGACGGCATTATTTTAATGTATTTTTCTAAATATCTATATTAGCATTTAACTGTTAAATAAACAGGCGTGTTGAATAGTGCACAAAAAATATAAAAGATGGCACAAAATAATGGTTTTACTCAGATTATTTATAAATTCAAACTCTGGCCTGGGTAAAATCTATATCCATCAAATGTATTATCTAAACTATCTTGCACCATTTATTTATTTTTAGCATTAAAGATGGCAAAAATACTAATAATAATTAAAAAATAACATTTTAAAAGTTATTTATTTTGTCATCTTTGAAGGTAAAACAAAAAAATGAGTTGTAGGTTTAAACCCCACAAAGGGGCGATCAATGAGCTGTGCCAGGCGATTAACTCCAGGTTGCTTCATGGAGTTTATATTAAGTGTACTGTAAGTCCTGTCTTGGCTCTGTTAAACGACTACTTGTTAGCTCCACCATGTATCTGCAGTTCTGAGGCCATCTGTTTGCCTGAAAGAATTACTAAGTAATTAATTTAGTTTATCTCTGTTTCCAGCCGGACACCACATCTCCTGTAGTGTCGCCGCACCAGTCCCCTCCCACTTCGCCCCATGCCTGGAGGAAGCACAAACGCCAGGCCAGCGGTGGAAACGTGGACAGACAGCCCTCAGTGCCAGGAGTAGTTTGGCCACCTTTTAGAGAAGCACAGCCAGGTATTCTGTTCAATAATGGCATCATTTATTATTTATGTAACGCAATAGCCTTCTTTCCTAACATTAAAAAACCATATCATTTAATGTGGTAATATAAATTGTTACTTATTTCTGTGTACCTGAGCAAGTCCTAGGAACTTAAACTTCACTTAGTTATACTGGCGGATGTTTGAAATGAAATGTCACATGATGTACTAGATTCTTACTAAATGTTGATGTATAATTTACTTGATTCCATCCTATATTTTTAACTATTACTTCTTTATCTTTCTTTCCTCCTTCTCTGTCTTGGCTAAGGACCAGTAACCGCCGACGGGATGTGGTCCGCCCATTCACCCCCTCCTGTCCAAGAAAGTTGGGTCAGCTTTACAGACACACCCCCCTCCAGCACACTTCCAATGCATCCCCCCTCAGCTCAGGTAATAGAGTGCAGGCCTCCGTGTATACATTTGTTATGTATACAATGAAGCCTGTCACCACTAGCCTGCTGTAACCAAGGCTTCTGCGACAGAACAGATGTTTAATTTTGTGTGCACGGCAGCACAAAAGTAGACTATATTAAATATTTGCCAAAGCCCAAATGGATGCATGTCCAGGAAATTACGAAGAATTTAAAAAGGGAGGTCGCTGAGCAGTTGTTTAAGCCGTTTAAACTGTTTTAAAACGTCTTACCAACACCAAACTTTTTGATCAGTAGTGCACATATATAAGTATATCACAAAAATATCTAATTTTTATTTTTCCCCCTCTTCTTCTACTCCAGCCGGAGAGCACAACCGTACGGACTGTGACGTCTATAATGACCACAAATGAAATCCAAAGACAGACCAGCGGTTACGATGACCCCTGGAAAATCACAGATGAGCAAAGACAGTATTACATAAACCAGTTTAAGACCATTCAGGCTGATCTCACTGGTCTAATCCCCGGTCAGTGAGACCTCATTTTGAACCGTAACTGCAGATCTGCTGTTTTCTGTTTTGAACTTACCAAAAAAATGCATCCATCCTCTGTTGTTCAGGCTCTGCCGCGAAGGAATTCTTTACGAAGTCGAAACTGCCTATTCTAGAACTGTCTCACATTTGGTGAGTAGTTTCACAATGTACGGTTGCATCGTCTTTCTTTGTTCGTTTTGGAGGACCTTGGTGTAGATTGTCTCAAACAGATGTGTCTCCAAGGACATTAGCCTACTACTGTTAATAATCTTGGCCATTTGCATTCGATTAGTTAATGTCCTGTCTTTGAAAAAGGAAGTTATCTCTGCCCTCTGCTGCTTTGTACCTTAAAATATTCATCTTCTCTCTCTATTGACTGGCCTGCTTTACCTTGCAGGGAGCTATCAGATTTTGATAAAGATGGTGCACTGACCCTGGATGAGTTTTGTGCTGCATTTCATCTCGTGGTCGCTAGGAAAAATGGTTATGACCTTCCCGAAAAGCTCCCTGAGAGCCTAATGCCAAAGCTTATTGACTTGGATGACTCAGCAGGTAAGCAGAAAAGCCTCGCGCCAGCCACAGCTTCAAATTGGGCGATATGCAGCCCAGTTATTTCATAACATTTCACACTTAACACTCAACAATATTACTGATCTGCCTGCATTGACACCATTGTATGTGAACTGAACTGAGCTGGACGAAGACATCACTGTTTTCTCCAGATGTGAGTGAAATGAACTAAAATAATAGCTAAGGATTTTTACAATTGAGACGAATCAATACTGAACTGGCTTAGGCTGGACAATGACACTGTTTTCTTATACAGCCAAAATGATTTTTCCTGCTTTCACTGTAAAGCTGCTTTAAAAACAATCTGTATTGTAAAAAGCGCCATATAATTAAAAGTAACTTGATTTGAGAGATTGCATTCAGGGTGGTGTCTAAACCCTCTTCTGAATATGATATGTTGCAAGTGGTATGTGAAGAAATTCTTCTGTGGCGTAGTTACAAGTTTTAGTGGCAAAGTGGCTGGTGCTCTATTCAGACGCTACTGTTCAGTTTTTTTATTTAAGCATGGGCATGTTAAATTAATTAAAAGTGACGGTAAATGTAAAATAAATGCTGTCCTTTTAAATTTATTCATCAAAAAAAAATCACGGTTTCGACAAAAGCATTGATAATAAGAAATGTTACTTGAACGTTAAATCAACATATTAGATTTATCAGGAATCGGCATGATTTCTGAAGGATCATGTGACAGCATGGTCATTGAAAAGCTTTCTGTCACATGAATGCATTACATTTTAAAATATGTTGAAATACAAACAGTTAATTTTATAATATTTCACAATATTATTGTTGTTGTTTTCTTTAAATAAATAAATAAATAAATAAATGTTGCTTTAGTGGGCATAAGAGACTTTCAAAAACCTTTCACAAACCTTTTAGTTGTTTGTTCAGTTATTGTGTGGCTTGTCATACTCTCTTTTCTTTTACATGGACACAGTTTAAAGTGTTTTTAAATCAAGTCTAACTTTTCCTCTAGTTAGCAGTTCTAAAAGTCAAGTCAGCTTTACTCTAAAGCTGCTTTACCACAATTTGCATTGTAAAAAGCGCTTTATGAGTAATAATTGGCAAATAATTTTTTGCTGCACAGCAGCTTATTCTATATATTCGTATTGAAAGTGATAAATACCTTACAATCTAAGCATTTGCCCTAACTAGTCTATTTTCTAGGCGACAATGAAGTGTAATTGCTTCAAAATCTGCATATTAAACATAAAATATGCATTTTTGTCACTTCCCGGCATTTTACTTCCATTGAGGACAGAGAACAAACATGCTTCTAATTCCAATAATCACAGCAAGTGAGCCTGTATCTTGGCAACAGTTTTGTGTATTAATATGGAGCATAGAATATTCCCTTGGGATCCTGAAAGTCCTTGTGAAGTTTTCTGACGCTCACGGCTGCGAATTATTATTCTGCTCATTCTAAAATTATGCTGAATGGCTTTTGGGTGTCTGCACAAAGTCTTTATTGTCTGTCTGTATGTTTCAGGGGTTCCCGAAACTTCTACTGAGGTTGGCTTCTCCGCTTCCCCTGTGGAGGTCACTCCAAATAAGTCTCCTTCCATGCCTTCCCTGAACCAGAACTGGCCTGAGCTCAACCAGAGCAATGAGGTTTGGACTGTGGAGTACTTAATGTACCCTTAATCTGTCACTGATATTTCTATTTCTATCTTCCTTTGTCTTTATGGGGAAAATAAAACTAATACTCTTCTGGTCGGAAGAAAGAGGTGCTAGAGAAGCACACTTTCATCTCATCACATGTAACACTTTCATGAGAATTGTTGTGATAGTTAATGCTCCACGGTGATGTTGTGAATGTGTCGGCCTTGTGGTCAAAACTGCTGATCTGAAGTCACATTTTTAAAATAAATCTTTTTAGTCTTAGATTAACCTCCTGGAATGCTCTGTAATGTGACATTTCCAAGTAAAACAAAATATTCAGTGGGAAACAATGCTGGAATATGATCGGATTGTGGCCAATTTAAACCAATACGATGGGCTATCATTTTTTTGTTTGCCGTCATTTTTAAAGGCTATGTCAGCTTAAAGATGTTTTGAAAGTGGAGAAGGTGATGAAAAATGATCCCAATTCTATAAAAATTTAGAAAAAAATCATACTTTTTGAGATGCTACGTCGTAATTATGGTTCACCAAAGCATGATTTTTCTTATTTGGCAGATTTGGGCTTCCCTATAGAATAACTGTTAAACACTGATTGTGCAATAGAACTGGGGACGTTTAAGAAAATAGTAAATGGGATCCACTTTGATTTTATGTTGTTTTTTTCAGTTCTTTTTGAAGGTGAAGTGTGTAATTTTATTGGTATATTGCATACTTTTTTACTTAACCCAAAAATGAAAATTCTGTCATCATTTACTCACCCTCATGTCGTTCCACACCCATAAGACTTTCGTTCATCTTCGGAACACAAATGAAGGTCTAATTGATGAAATCTGAGAGCTTCCTGTTCCTCCGCAGACAGCCACGTGACGACCACTTTGACTCTTCAGAAAGTTCATCGTAAACTTCAGACCGTAAAACTAATCCATATGAATTCAAATTTTCCGAGGAGACTCGATCGCTTTATGTGACATCCAGATTTAATTTAGGCTTTTATTCAAATATAAACATTGATCAGCGAACATTCTGCGGGAATGAACCTCATTGGATCTCACATGTCAAACAAACATGCTTGAGCTTCTGTTCACAACTGATTTTTGATGAATGTTTGCATGTGAATAAAAGCCTAAATTCAATCTGTTCATCATATAAAACGATCGAGTCTCTTCCTAAAATTTAGACTGAACCGCTCAAATCAAATGGATTAGTTTTACGATCTCTTTATGAACTTTTTAAAGCATCAAAGTGTCCACTGTGTAGCGGTCTATGGAGGGACAGAAAGCTCTCAGATTTCATCAAAAAGTTCTTAATTTGTGTTCTGAATATGAACAAAAGTCCTACAGGTTTGGAATGACGATAAGTAATTAATGATAGAATTTTCATTTTCGGGTGATCTATCCCTTTAATTAGTAGTAGTAGTAGTAGTTGGTAGTAGTTAGTAGTTGGTGGTAGTAGTAGTTGGTAAAAGTTGGTAGTAGTTGGTAGTAGTTAGTAGGTGGTGGTAGTATTAGTAGTAGTTTGTTGTTGTTGTTGTTGTTGTTGGTAGTAGTAGTAGTTGGTGGTGGTAGTAGTAGTAGTAGTTGGTAGTAGTAGTAGTTGTTAGTGGTGGTAGAAGTAGTAGTTGGTAGTACTTGTTAGTAGTAGTTGTTAGTTGTAGTAGTAGTCATAGTAGTAGTAGTTGTTGTTGTTAGTAGTAGTTGGTAAAAGTTGGTAGTGGTAGTAGTAGTAGTAGTAGTTGTTGTTGTTGTTGTTGTTGGTAGTAGTAGTTGGTGGTGGTAGTAGTAGTAGTAGTTGTTAGTGGTGGTAGAAGTAGTAGTTGGTAGTACTTGTTAGTAGTAGTTGGTAGTAGTTGTTAGTAGTAGTAGTAATAGTAGTAGTAGTAGTTGTTGTTGTTGTTGTTAGTAGTAGTTGGTAAAAGTTGGTAGTGGTAGTAGTAGTTGGTAGTGGTAGTAGTAGTTGTTAGTGGTGGTAGAAGTAGTAGTTGGTAGTACTTGTTAGTAGTAGTTGTTAGTTGTAGTAGTAGTCATAGTAGTAGTAGTTGTTGTTGTTAGTAGTAGTTGGTAAAAGTTGGTAGTGGTAGTAGTAGTAGTAGTAGTTGTTGTTGTTGTTGTTGTTGGTAGTAGTAGTTGGTGGTGGTAGTAGTAGTAGTAGTTGTTAGTGGTGGTAGAAGTAGTAGTTGGTAGTACTTGTTAGTAGTAGTTGGTAGTAGTTGTTAGTAGTAGTAGTAATAGTAGTAGTAGTAGTTGTTGTTGTTGTTGTTAGTAGTAGTTGGTAAAAGTTGGTAGTGGTAGTAGTAGTTGGTAGTGGTAGTAGTAGTAGTAGTTGGTAGTAGTTGTTGTTAGTAGTAGTAGTAGTAGTCGTAGTAGTCGTCATAGTAGTAGTAGTAGTTGTTGTTGTTGTTATTAGTAGTAGTTAGTAGTTGGTAGTTGTAGTTGGTAGTAGTAGTAGTTGGTGGTGGTAGTAGTGGTAGTAGTGGTAGTAGTTGGTAGTAGTAGTAGATAGTAGTTGTTAGTTGTTAGTAGTTGTTGTTGTTGTTGTTGGTAGTAGTAGTTGTAGTTGATAGTTGTTAGTAGTAGTAGCAGTCGTCGTAGTAGCAGTTGGTAGTAGTACTTAGTAGTTGGTAGTTGTTATTGGTAGTAGTTGGTAGTAGTTGGTAGTAGTTGGTAGTAGTTGGTAGTAGTTGGTAGTAGTTGGTAGTAGTAGTTAGTAGTAGTAGTTGTTGTTAGTAGTAGGAGTAGTAGTTGGTAGTAGTTGTTGTTGTTGTTGTTGTTATTAGTAGTAGTAGGTAAGTAAATGTGAGGAATTTAAAGATTGATTTCTTAAAGAAAGTGTAATACTGGTGTGGAAATTACACACTTCACCTTTAAACGGGTCAGTAATGTTTTGATCTACACCATCCAGTTATTTGGGGTTCTTTTTTGATGACGGCAACCAACTTTTTCTACCAAACGGATCATTGTAATAGGGAAATAAAATGTGACATTCTCCCTCCCAGCCTGTTAGGCCATTAGAACAACAATAGTTCCTCTGTCGACACCAGAGAGAATGCTAAAGGACAATGCAGGACAAATCGCTGGTTTCTCCTAACAGTCAGAGGGCGGAGAGGGCACACTGTTGTTGTATTATGCTCTCTGTTTGCTTGTGTGAGGAGTGGAGTGGCTCCACCTTGCTGACATGTTTCTGCTCTGTCTCTCCAGCAGTGGGAGACTTTTAGCGAACGCTCCTCAAGCTCACAAACTCTGACCCAATTTGATTCTAACATTGCACCAGCTGACCCTGTAAGTCAATCACTCAGTGCTCTTTCATGATTAATGATATTCATTAACCCAGTACTCTGTAAATTCTCTCTGAGAGCGCATGTCCTCAGGATAAATTCACAGCCACAGTGCCATCATCAAATGATTTGTTTTTGTTTTTTTTATTTTGCTTGCTGAGCTTACAGATAATTCTTTCATGCTCTTTCTTTCATACTGTATCATGTAATCCAAGTGATGACTCTGGCTGTCTGTCCTGTGAGGGTGTTCTTGAACTTTTATTGATGATTTTTAGTTACTCAATGCCAGGTTCTTAACTGTTCCTTGTTCTTCTTTACAACTAAGATGATAAATCTTCATTAAGTTCAGTGGAACGCAATTGTAGTTTTACGACAGCAGCAGATGTGCTTGTTTCTTTTTAGGATACAGCAATAGTTCACCCTGTGCCCATTCGTATGACACCCAGCAAGATCCACATGCAGGAGATGGAGCTGAAGAGAACTGGAAGTGGTGCGTGGGCTTTTACAATGCAAATTTAATTAAGTTTTGTTCTCGGTTTTAATCAAATTCTCAATTGCTCATACTTGGCTGGATTTGTTTATGCATTTAGAATAAATCATTTAGATTTACAATTAATTTACCGGAATTGTCCCAAAGAACAAAAGCCATATTTTACATCAGGAACAAGAAAACAACCACCTAGAAAGCACACAGTAACACTAAAACATCAGAACCCCTCGGCAGACGATATAATCATGACTTTTACACGGGCAAACAGCAATATTTTTAACGAAAATGTAAAATCTAGTTTAACAGAACTTGCAATTTGCTGTATAGAAATTTCTAATTGAGTCTTTTTTTCCCCCCACAATAATCTATATATAAAGCAAAATTTTTGAAACTTGCATTGCTAACTTTATCACTTTTGATCAATTCAGTATATCTTTGCTTATCTAAATGATTAATTTCTTTAAAAAAATCTGCCTTTTTGAACTGTAACGTAGTTAATTTGGTTATTAAATGCGATTTTTTTTTTTTTACTCTTGTTTTTACAGATCACACTCATCCAACTAGTCCGTTAATGGCGAAACCACCAGAACTTTCTGACGAGACTAAGCTAACTGCTACTATTAAGTTTCCTGGTACCGCAGTTGGTAAGTCTGGACTATTGAAGCATTTATTTGGCTCACTGGAAATTTGCTCCTGTTATTTATTCGAAGCCATTTCCTTTCCTTTTTTCAGGAGATGGCTATAGCAGCTCAGATTCATTTACATCTGATCAAGAGCCCATTTCCAGTGCTGTGAACAGACAAAGGTACTTGCACCAAATTCAGACACGCTTTTCATCTTTGTGTTGTCGTGGTTTAAAGAAAAACTCATAGATTAGATTTGGAAATGATTTAGGGTGCGTTCACACTTGTAGTTCGGTTGGTTTGGTTCGTTTGATCCGGACCAAAAAACAAAACATATAGTCCTGGTCCGCTTAGCGTTCACACTGGCATTTTTAACAGCGAACCTTAAGTTACTGAACTAAATGCATAAGGATACGGTCACGACCTGATTGGTCGGCTTTTATGACGTATATTTCGTGACGGAGCTTCATTCCAGAACATTCAAATCAACGCTGTGTTCTGGATTAAACACCATCATTTTCTGCGTGTACAAATGCTTTATTTTTACCAGCTGAGAACTCACGAAGAGCTCATAAAATGTTCAAAACATTCAAAACAGCTCCAGGATTTCCTCCGTTGTGTGCAGAAACAAATATTGATGAGGCGCTTCACCTCCTCGTTCCTCCACGTTTGCCTTCGACTCATTTTGGATACACCGATCTTCAAATCAGACTTGTAGCGTCCCATCTTGTAACATCACGTCCTGTTTTTGGTTCGTTTACACGTCTTTGGTCCGTGTCGCGTTCATATATCAATGGAACCGCACCAGAGTTCGTTTAGAAGCGGACCGAGACCCATCTTTTTAGCGGTCTCGGTCGGCACCAGGGTTCGGATGGCAGCGTTCACACATGTTCAAACGAACCGCACTGACTGAGCGATCGCACCAGGGTTCGTTTAAATCGAACCGAACATGACAAGTGTGAACGCACCTTTAGTGCTTTAGTCGTGTTTGCTTTGAACATTGTGTGACATTGCCAGACAAAAAGTACTAACAGCTCATACAATTACAGGTCTCACTCTGGTACCTCTCCGGAAGGACTGAAGGTTGTGGCTCCACCCCCACCTCCGCCCCGCCCCCACGCCTCTCACTCACGGTCCTCGTCTCTAGACATGAATAGAAACTTTGCTGCCGTCCCTGCAGGTATACATGCACACAAACGGTTATCCAGTAACTTGTAGTTTCCTGTTTTATGGGGGTACCGTTAGTAAAAGCTGAAGTTGTCATTTGTAATTACTTCTCCAGCAGGTTCGCAGCAGCCAGGTGTAGTGGCCTTTCCCCCCGCAGTGCCTCCCAGACCACTGCCCACACAGGTACTGTCCAGCGGTTAGCAGTGTTGTATAAATTTCTCTCAGACAATTGGATATCTATTATGCTTTCTGTAAAAAAAAAACGTAACGCAGTATCTAATTCTCAAACCCCCTAGACATCAGTGCCACATGGTCCCCGTGTTGTAGAGGGAGATGGTCTTCCAGCACATACCAGCACGTCACCTCAGCAGATGCCAGAACAGCCCAACTTTGCTGACTTTAGCCAGTTCCAGGCTTTTGCTGTGGACCAGCCAGCAGATGATGGAGAGAAACCATCTGATAGTGGACAGGTAAAAATGGAACCATATATTTTGTTAACGACTGGTTATGAAGGAAACCTTTTTTTTTCTGTGTAAAAATGAATTTGTTTGCAAAAAAAAACTTGAGCATTTATAAAACGAGTAAATGTTACATATAAAGAAATGTACACTAATGTTCAAAAATTAGATTTTTTGTTTTTGAAAGAAGTATCTTGTGCTCACTGAGGCTGCAAGTACACTTAAAACAGAAATATTAATACAATTTAAAATAACTGTTCTGTTTTAAAATGTCATTTATTCCTGTGATGGAAAAGCTTAATTTTCAGCATCATTACTCCAGTTTTCAGTGTCACATCATCCTTCTAATATGCTGATTTGGTGAAACATTTCTTCTTCTTATACTTCTTTTTGTGGAAAATATAGATATTTTTTTCAAAATAGAAAGTTCAGAAGAAAAGCGTTTCTTTTCTGTCGCTTCTGATCTATTTCAATGCATCTGAATAAGAGTATTGAATGCAAATGGAGGAACATTTCCAGAAACTTTCAGAATTTTTTTTTTGAACGTTTCTGGAAATTTACCGGAAATTTTCCACCCCGTTTGCATGCCTTATACTAATATCTTACTGACTTTAAACTTTTAAACCACAGTTTATATATTATGGATCTGTATAAATACAGGCGGAAAGATGTGCGGAAGCTGCCGGGACGATGAGAACGGCAAAGAACGATGTTCAGGCAGAAGAACGAAATTCGACCACTGTCAACTCTGTAAGCCGGTCTCTACCAACCAGTTTTTATATTGCTATTACTTCAACATTATAATACCGCAATGCATGTTATCCATAGGCCAAAGTATCCACTCCATTGGCCCCACCTCCTAAACCCGTCCGTCGAAGACTGAAATCAGAAGATGAGCTCAGACCGGATGTGGAGGACCTTCCGCAAAAGTCTAACGTCATAGCCACTGTTCTAGCAACACAACCCTCAATTCCACGGTAAGTCAATCCACCAGGATAGAAAACTGAATTTTGGCAATACTTTGTATTTTTATATATATATATATATATATTTATTCATTTATTCATTCATTCATTCATTCATGCATTCATGCATGCATGCATCCATGCATGCATTCATTCATTCATGCATTCATTCATTCATGCATTCATGCATGCAATGTTTGTTTCGATCCTAATGTGTGCTTTCTCTGCATGTTCTGTTTAAAAACAGGTCTATCGGTAAGGATAAAAAGGCTATCCAGGCTTCCATTAGAAGAAACAAAGAAACAAATACAGTTTTAGCCAGACTCAACAGTGAATTACAGCAACAGTTGAAGGTATTGTGGGACGTCTGTTGAATGTGACCATCAGTTTTATAAGACAAGCTGTTCAAATTGTGACTTTGTCTTTCCCGAATTTTGTCTTCACAGGACCTGCTAGAAGAAAGAATATCGCTTGAAGTGCAACTGGAACAGCTTAGACCTTTTTCGCATTTGTAACCGGAGTGTGTGCGCGCTTCAGATTGAATGTGTGTATGAAAGCGGGATTACGCCCCCCCCCCCCCCCCCCCTTTTTTTTTTTTAAGTGGTCTGTTGGATCCTCTGGCAGGATGTCCATTTCACCCATCTCTACTCCTCTGCTGACTGTGTGAGAAGAGACAAAATCGCTGCTTCCTCCAGACCGTTCAGTCTCACACAGCCATTCGGAGGAATGGGGTCCAGGATTATTATCCGTTATGGCACTTTGATGAAACAGAAAGTCTGAGTGGTTGTGTATGTAATACCCCAGACATTGCAGGTTTTGTTTAGTGTGTGAGGCAAGAGCCTGACGTCATGGCCGGCAAGAGGCTGTAATTCTGGTTAACATGAAGGAGCCTCTTCCCCTCCTGTTCTCCAGAGTCTCAAGGCAGCTTGTCATGTTCTTCCATGTTAGGGCACCCGTGTGTGCTCAGACAATCACGTGAGGCCATGCACTGGTCCTAAATTGGGGAGAACTGATTTTTGGGAGATCATATTGCTTCAGTAAACCGATTCTGACAGGCACTTATTAAAGGGACAGTTCATCCAAAAATGTATTCACCCTCATGGCATTACAAAACTGTATGACATTTTTTTTGAAGAATGTCCTGGCTGATCTTTTTCCAAATGATGAAAGTAAATGAGGACTGGGACTGACAAGCTCCACAAATACTAAAGAAATGACAAAAAGATTTGGTCCGAACAACTTTTGTGCTATGTTTCAAATGTTTTGTAGTTTATGCGAATGCTTTTTGCAAGTAACGAACGCAGGTTTTCTGCTCAAGTTAACTGGAGTGAGATCAGTCAAATTTGTGAACCATTTTTAATCTGGATCAACTGAATCATTAAAAAGAATTGAACAAAATCAAGTGACTCACTTGTTCACAAAACAGCTTTTCTTGTGACAAAACGCCAAAAAGAACTACAAATACCTTCTTACAAATAACAAATCTCTCCTGTGGCTTCAGTCATTTAGAAATATAGTGCACAAGTGAAATAAGCTGCTACTTTAATTCTGCTTTTGTTTGTTAGCCCTCATTTACTTTTATCATATTTAAAAGAGTTCAGAAATTCCCCTTTTTCGACACACGGATGAAGGAAACCCGTACAGATTTGGAGCAAATGACAGAATTACTTTTGGATGAGCTCACCCTTTAATATTTCTTCCTCGCCATACCAGTGGACGGCACATTGCGTGTGTATGTTTCATGTGCATGAGAGAGAGTTTGAGCAAAACGGTTGCAAATGAAAGATGGCATCAAAGTCTGCTTCATTTCCTCCTCTTAACACACTCTGTTGTGCTAAAACGAAATGACCCGTTCAACCTTGTACAGTCTCTCACCCCGGGATAGCAGATGTTCCTCTCTCAGTCTCAAATGTTGGCGGTACATCATCTGCATCGTAAACTCTGTGACATCATTAGTACGTAATTGTGAGACCTGAAACAATGACTGCACTTTCTCCCCTTCGGCTTTCATTTGTCTTTTCTCGTCGCTGTTTTTGCATGTCGTTCACAATCTCATTTTGTATAAAACGGCTCTTTAACGATGAACCACTTGATTTTGTATCTGTAACGTCTGAACTAGTGTGACGTTTGTGTTGTTACATAGATTTGCGCCATGTCTCTCATTCATTCGTTTGTTTTTGACCGATGTCTGTCTTTTCTTTTACTCATCCTTAAAGCCTTACGTCCTGGTGTGCAGGTTTTCACAGTAATGTATCCCCCCATGTTAAATCAAGGTGAGCCTTTTCTCCCTGCTGTTCAGGCTGATTTACTGTATCAGGGGTATGTTGTATATTGTATGATACACACCTTTTGATCTCATATGTAAATTTGCATTAATTGCTGACTAACAGCAAATATTCTATTTAATTGCTTATATAATGGCTGTGGGATCATAAATGTTTAACTGCATGGATGTGTCTCTGCAGAATGAACTAGCAGCTGTGTGATTTTTACACAAAATAAAAATGGCACAATATTTTAATAATTTCCTTTTTTGTCAAGAGCTCCAAGTGTTTTCCAGTGGTCCAGCGTCAGTGGGGTATTTCACTGGTTGCATTGCGCCGCATCTGTTTTCTTGTCTCGAGACGGACCGATAAGCTGTGCTTTAGTGGTTGCATTACAGGTCTTAATAATATTCTTTGAAAATCACTGATTCTTTCAGTTAGAAAACTACTGACTGTCTTCATGAGTGGGTCATTAAATTGTTCGCTCAAATGATTCGTTTAAAATCACTGGTTCGTTTGAGAATTGAAGAGTCATTGAATCATTCGCTTCATTCATTGATTCGATCAAAAACTTTAGATAGCAACGTGTCTAAAATGTAAGTAACTCGTCACTAAATTAATGTCACTCGCAGTCGTGTTGGTCTTGCTTAATTATGCAAAAAAAAAAATTATACAAATTGCATGGATCAAGTCTTTTGATTTGATTGAACAAGATACAATAGTCAGAAACTACATTTATATCCATCTTAAGCCTGAATGTTTTGGCGATAAAAATGTATAGAATACATGGAAGTTTTCATCTAGAGGAGGGATGCTGATAAGTTATGCTGTAATGGAAAATTTAGAGCAGAAGTTTAAATGCAGAACTGCAGAAATTTATTGAAGTGCAATTAATCATAAGGCAATGAATTGCTCAAGTCCTCTCAGAAGAGATGTGTTTTCAGCCTTGTTTTAAAGCTTCTGTTGGATTTTTCTGTTTTTGGATGGATGTCGAAAGTTCCAGCACTGGTTGAAAGTGAATGAAGATTACATTAGGTGACCTTTTCCCCTTATTAACACATATATATGGAAACTGCTGCATGTAATTTTATTTCTACGCTTTAATTTTAAACCCTTTTAGCTCATTAAGAGATGAGGAAAATCTGTGATTTGTGTTTTAATGATGTTTGACAATGTACAGTTGATTACATTTTCATAAGCACTTATTCTATACAATCTCTGTAGGGTCTCTGAAAGTTAAATAGTATGAGACGGTAATGCTAGACGAAAGAAATCCAGCTACATGAGTACAACATTTTGTCAATATTCATTTAGTTCTAATCATAAGGATCTTCTCAAGTGAATCTCTTCGTCACTCGAAGTACCCGCCCTCCAAAGCGTTTAGTTTATGACCCTGGAGAAGAAAGCATGAATGGTTTTTGATAAATATGCAAGCATGTAAGGTTTAGAATGAACCGAAATGGAAAAGACTGGTGTTAAGACTCACACGGTGTTCTGTTTGTAACGGTCCAAGGCCTCCTGTGCCACCACCTCGGAGAATTTTGGGTCGCTCCAGGGAATGTCTCCTGGCACGGTGTAGCTCATATCTGGCCCGTCGAACAGTCTGACTGACACTTTAGTGTCGGCTAGATTCTCTGCGTTATCTGAGCCTTTTGACATCACCTGCACATAAAACGTTGGGTACTGAGTGATCTGCGTAGTGAAAGGGCTTACAGTTGTTCTGAATCACATAATTAGGACCTACTGCCTGTATTTTAAAGAAGCCATCCTCATTTTTGGTGTGGTTTGCTAGAGAGGACACCCAACCGAACTGCTTGTTGAACAGGTCTAGCACACTAGAGGTGTTGAACATCCTCTCTTCGAAGTGCTTTAGCAGGTTGTTGTACTCCTGGGTGAATCTCTCAGCCCTGGCGAGAGCCTTCTCCAGCTCCTCCTTCAGGGGGCCTTCCAGGGGCCTCTTTCCAGAACAGTCTGAGGAAGAGAACAAGGCTCTGATTGTTAGATAATAGGGATTTCTCTTGTTAAAATCCCAAACGGGGACCTTTTTGAGACATTTAAATATTGCACTTACCGATATGCTGGATCTCTTTACATTTCTCACACTCTTCCTTTAGTTTAATGCAGCCGGCCGAATTGCGCCGAATTTCCCTGCAGGTCATCTTATCGTTTCCAAACGGTTTAGTTATAATAACATCCTCGTTTACACTCCCATCTGCGAATAAAGGTTTACAAATTAACAATCTGTGGGGTATAAGCTGTCTTAAGTAAACAAATAGTATAATAAGCACTATTTTATGTTATCTTAGTATATTATAGGGTGTATTATGTCAAAAATATTTGGAAGAACGTTGGTTTCTTAGGGTGCGTTCACACTTGTCATGTTTGGTTCGATTAAAACGAACCCTGGTGCGATCGCTCAGTGAATGCGGTTCGTTTGAACATGTGTGAACGCTGCCATCCGAACCCTGGTGTGGACCGAGACCGCTAAAAAGATGGGTCTCGGTCCGCTTCTAAACGAACTCTGGTGTGGTTCCATTGATATATGAACGCGACACGGACCAAAGACGTGTGAACGAACCAAAAACCAGGACGTGATGTTACAAGACGGGACGCTACAAGTCAGCTGATTTGACGACGCGGGAAGATCGGTGTATCCAAAATGAGTCGAGGGCAAACATGGAGCAACGAGGAGGTGAAGCGCCTCATAAATATTTGTTTCTGCACACAACGGAGGAAATCCTGCTGCTGTTTTGAACATTTTATGAGCTCTTTGTGAGTTCTCAGCTGGTAAAAATAAAGCATTTGTACACGCATAAAATGATGGCGTTTAATCCAGAACACAGCGTTGTTTTCAATGTTCGGGAATGAAGCTCCGTCGCCAAATATACGTCATAAAAGCCGACCAATCAGGTCGTGACCGTATCCCGATGCCTTTGGTTCGGTAACTTTAGGTTCGCCGTTAAAAATTCCAGTGTGAACGCTAAACAGACCGGACCGAACCAACCAAACCAACCGAACTACAAGTGTGAACGCACTCTAAAAGTGTTTCAGTTCCCTTTGACTTGCATTCTATGAGCAAAAACCAACGGAAGTCAATGGGAACCAAATCTGTTTGGTAAGAACATTCTTCAAATTATCATCTTTTGTGTTCCGCAGAAAAATCGAAAAGTCACAAGCTGCATCTGAAATCATATACTGTATAGTAGGTAATACATTTGGTTTGAAAGAAGTAAAGAAGTTTGTTCTGATGTGCGTGGTATGAACGAATGAAATTTGAATGTGCTACATCTGCCATGTTGTCATTGTCATGTGATCTACAGCATCAGTTATGTTGCTTTACTGCCATTCACAACTCCTCTCCCGTGGCCTCATGGGAAAGCCAATGTACACTTTGAAGCAGTAGGTCATGCGGGGACTTTCTCGCGTGATGTTTTTAGAATACAATGTAAACAACCCCTTTAAGTGTGACTTTTAACGTTGTGCATGTTGTGCCCACCTTCAGTGGGGAAATCCATATCACTTCCCATGTAGGGCCCGAATGACTCGAACATGTTTCTCGCCATCTCCATCATGGGGCGGAACATGCTGTGGAAGCTGTGGAGCTCTGGGTCATGAATTGGAGACCTGTAGATACGAGCAGCCCGGCTGGCCGTTGTATCCTGTCTTCCAAACATGCTGGGCATTCGGAACGGACTGGGGAGGAAGCCGGGCTGGTGGAAGGCATGCATGTGGTCAAACACCTTCATGCTGTCCATGAAGATGTTGTCTACTCCGTCGGCAACCTCTGTGTACCGTTCCTCCAGGTCCTGGAAGTGTCTGGTCTGCTGCTTGTCCTCATCCACCAGGGTGTCAATGTTCTGTCCGTTTATCCAAATGGAGATGGGAGAGGTCCTGTTCAAAACCTCCTCCAGCTAAAGGCAGACAAAGAGAGGGATGGTTGCTAGCACCAAAATGAGGTCAGGAGTATTGCAGGGATGTTTGTGCTGATGTATTACCTGTCGTCCCACCAGACCGGCTCCACTGCTGCAGGTGCGTGAGTAATACTTGACGCAGGTTTTTCTCAAGCAGGGCTTGCACTCCTCCCACAGAGCCTGCACGGTTTCATTACACACGCTCTGTTCCTCGCTTAGCTTCTCCTCCATCTCCTTAGCCATCTTCAGAGCAGTCTTTTTGATGGAATAGCAAGATAAAAAAATGAATAAAATGTATGTATTATAAAGAGTGACTATAAGTGCAGGGGCTCCAGAAGATATTTGGACACCTAAGTTACACTTGAAAATGTATGAATGTAGTTTTATATATATATTTATTAGTTATTTATATATATATATATATATGTGTGTGTGTGTGTGTGTGTGTGTGTGTGTGTGTGTGTATATATATATATATATATGTGTGTGTGTATATATGTATGTATATATATATACATACACACATATATATATATATATATATACACACACATATATATACATTATATATGTGTATATATGTGTGTGTATATATATATATTTATATATAATATGTATGTAGATAAATAAATATATATATATATATATTAGTATGTGTGTATTTAATATACATGTTTTCTCAGCATCTATTAATCTAGGTTCATATTAATTTAGAAATATATATTGTTCATTAATTAATAATTACCTAACGTTAATTTATACAACTTGAAATCTTAAAATAGTATACTATTTTAAATATATTATATTTTATATATATATTTTATATTTTTGTTATGGATAAATTATATAAATATAAATAATAAATTAATATTCAAAGTCACATGAATAATCTACATATACTAATCTACATTATATGTAGATTATGTAAATAATTACATACTTTTTTCAGCATTGATTTGTGAATATGTATGTATAATAAATGATTGTCCAGTGTTAATTCATAATAAATGATCTAATGTTAGTTGATACAACTTGGAATGTTAAAATTAGTATTGGTATTTACACTTAACCAAAATGAATAAACGCTGTATAGTTTTGTTCATTGTTTCACATTAGCCACTGTAATCTATGTAAATTATTTTATATTTTGTATTTGTTTGTGCTCGTTCAGTTCAGAACATTTATTATTTCATTAAAAAAAAAAGTCTCGAGTTTAGTTTGGCTGTCTCACCTCTTTCTGTTGCTTGGTTTTCTCCAGTTCAGACAGGAACCTTTTGTGATCCTCTCCTGATCGCTCCATCACAGTCTTCATCTCCTTCACCCCAGTGATGGCATTTTCAATCTGCTTGTCCAGGTATTTTTCACCAAGCTGTGAAATCTCTGCCAAAAAGCAGTTGTGCAATTAGGTTATGAGCAATTATGGTTATATTACTGTCCAGTGGTTGTTCACAACATGTCTGTGCAGTTTTTTTCCCCACACACACTTACGATTGAGCTCCTCTTTAGTGGGGGGTAGCAGACACTCAGTGGAGAGGTAGAGTAGAGAAAGCCCCAGCAAAGACCATGAGACCTTCATCTTTGGCGGCTGCGTGTGTCCTGAATTCAGAAGCCAGAAAATAGTGCGACACTCAATAGTGAACTTTCTTTCTTTTTTTTCTTTTTTTTTATTAAAAAAGTGACTCAGCAAGTTTACAATTGCAAAACTCACACTTTAAATAATGCATTTTGTAAGAGACACTCTCCTACAGACTGTGAGCGATAAATCCATTGTATCAGTGCATCTATTTATAGGTCTGAAACAAATCGTGTCTGTGACCTTGTTGTTTCTGACAGAGGGCCAAACTGATTTATTCTGCCATCTTAGTCCTTTTTTAAACTATATTATATTCCGTATTGGCTATATAACATCAACTCTCCCTTAAGATACTAGTTCAGCTGCAACATGTTAAATAAATAATTTACTCGCTCGTCATTCCAAGCTGCCTTTACGGGTAAAGTAAACGGGGTGTAATGTTAATTTGCACCCCACTGTCTTTCATTGTTCGAAATATCGGTTACGCTTTATTTTAAGGTGTTGAACTGTAATTAAACATTTAAGTACTGAGTAATATTAAGTAACTACATGTACTTACTATAGGTTTAGGGTTAGTTGCATGTAATTATGCATAATTCCTAGTTATTACTATAGTAACTACATATATGTAAGAATAAAGTGTTACCAAAATATCATCTTTTGTGTCCCGCAGAAGAAAGAACATTGGTTACACTTTATTTTAAGGTGTCAGTATTACAGTGTAATTATACATTTAAGTACTGAGTAATAACTATTAACTACATGTACTTACTATAGGGTTTGGTTTAGGGTTAATTGCATATAATGATGCATAATTTCTAGTTATTACTATAGTAAATACATGAAACGTATGTAACAATGACACTGTAAAATAAAGTGTTACCAGAATATTTGTGTAAATGACGACTCGTGTTTGGGTGAACGATCTCTTTGACCAGCATCAAACCAAAAAGGATTTGAATTACACAATCGGCGAAAGTGTAGCGAACTGCGACCCTTTGAACGTTTATATGTTCCCTTCAGTGATTTACATGGATTTGAAAGCAAATCCCCTTCACTAAAGCTTTCAAAACGGCCGTTCTAACAAAACTTAATCCCACTTTGCAGACGTGTGTGATTCCAAGTAAGTGCGTAAGCTGCACTTTTAATCATACTGGTCATTTCTGAACAGCGAGACGAGCCATCGGTCCCTCAACAGCTGCTGCTGAATTCGCAATTCACACCAGAGTCCGAGTAAACATCATTAAAGCTTTGACTCAGTCAGGGGCACAATTTTCCTCGTTTTCCTCTGGTTACGTGTACATAGAAACCCCAACTCGGCCAAGTTAAACCCAGCAGCCTAGTTACATAAGAAACATGCACAGATGTTAACAGGAACA
Source organism: Opsariichthys bidens (assembly GCA_037194245.1). Lineage (NCBI taxonomy): Eukaryota > Metazoa > Chordata > Actinopteri > Cypriniformes > Xenocyprididae > Opsariichthys > Opsariichthys bidens. The sequence goes on along the minus strand of CM074282.1, from coordinate 3,889,788 downwards.
GCCTGTGAATGGAAATAACTCTTCTGTAATGTTAAATAAGGTGCAGCCTCGATGTTGTTGGTGGCGAACATTTTATCTTCCTGCTCCCTTTGTTTGAATTAATCTTGTGATTATTTGTTTTGGAATGAGGTTATATCTCTGGCATGTGCTGTTTATTAGAAACAAAGTGCATCACACACAGATGGCTTGTTCTGAGTGAGGAGATTCGCTTTGTTTAATGTTATCTTGCTAGGGCACAGTATGCATTCTGAATGCACTTGACCTTAGCTTAGTTCCCTCATCAGCTTGGGGCTGCGAGACAAATTCCTCTCTGCAAAAAATCGATACGCATTCGCCCAGCGAAGGCACAAATTCGATTCAGCCAAACATGGACTTTTTGGCTGATATTAACAACATGAGGGTGGATGTAATAAATTATGTTATACTATCTCATGCAAAAGTGGGTTATTGCTCAGTTGTAATTAATGCAATTGTATAGTACATCAAACACCATCTGAATATGAACAGTCACTCAAGTATATTAAGATATTATAAAATGATATCAATAAACAAGATGGGCAACATCCTGTTCATGTGCTCTCTGTACTCACCCTGCTTTTTCTTCCTTGCAGATGGACTGTGCTTCCTCTGATTTGTTTATATACCGGGAGGCTGGGTGATGTTGACGACGTGATTCACGGGATGAGAATGGCTGTGGGTTTGGACTGTTCCAGAAACTTAATCTCAACAGCAGAGGCTCTCTCTGACCAGAAGTGGGCAATATTGCATCGTCTTGCTCATCTCATTGTGCTTGTAGGGGCAGAAACTGAACGTGGGGTTTTCGGGAAAAATGCCTTCTAGAATTTACCGGCAAAGACAGTACGTGGATAATTAGTCACCGTCAGATAGCTTAACGTGACCCGCGTGACATCTCATCTGACATAATCCGCTGAATCATGTGGAAGCAGAACATCAGTTCTGAAGCAAAGAGTGCAACTTTTTGCAGGTTGTACAAGCCAGACTAGTCCTGTTACTGTCATGCGTCTGACCCGATTTATTTTGCTGGTTGTGTAGCATTACTCGCTGTAATATTAAAGCAAAGATTGTCAGACTTTCTGGCATTATGCTCACAGTCAGACATAAACATGTTATTTTGTAAGAGATAATTATGTTTGCTTTGACCTAAACAGGTCATTACTTATTGCATACTACACAGTAAATCACTCCTGCAGTGGATGGAAACTGGTGTTTCAGTTCACTAATCACGTCATAGCTTGTCAGGTGGCTTTCGTCGCCTTGATTTAGCTTTTTGCGACAAAGCCAGAGGAACCTAAATGTTAGGAAAGCGCAGCTCATAATGTTCTGAAATTATGGCGACTCAAACCTTTTTTTTTTTTTTTCCTGCTGTGTGATATTGCACTCTGTAGGAGCATGTTTAAACCCATACTTTCCCCCACAGGACATCTGCACAAACAACCAACACCGCCAGGCAAACATTCCTTCTTTATGATGTCATGCATCTGTAAAATGTTGTCAGGTCATCCTACTCATTAAATGCATCTCTCTCTCTCTCTCTCTCTCTACCTACCTCTCTCTCTCTACCTACCTCTCTCTCTCTACCTCTCTTTACCTCTCTCTCTCTCTACCTCTCTTTACCTCTCTCTCTCTCTCTCTCTCTCTCTCTCTCTCTCTCTACCTCTCTTTACCTCTCTCTCTCTCTCTCTCTCTCTCTACCTGTCTCTCTCTCTCTCTCTACCTCTCTACCTCTCTCTCTACCCCTCTCTCTCGCTACCTCTCTCTCTCTCTACCGCTACCTCTCTCTCTCTCTACCGCTCTCTCTCTCTACCTCTCTCTACCTCTCTATCTCTCTCGACCTCTCTCTCTACCTCTCTACCTCTCCCTCTCTCTACCTCTCTCTCTCTCTCTCAACCTCTCCTTCTCTCTCTCTCTCTACCTCTCTCTCTCTCTACCTTTCTCAATCTCTCTCTACCTCGATCTCTCTACCTCTCCCTCTCTCTCTCTCTACCTCTCTCTACCTCTCTTTCTCTCTCTCTCTCTCTCTCTCTCTCTCTCTCTACCGCTCTCTCTCTCTCTCTACCTTTCCTTCTCCCTCTCTCTCTCTCTCTCTCTACCTTTCTCGATCTCTCTCTCTCTCTCTCTCTCTCTCTACTGCTGCTCTCTACCTCTCTACCTCTACTATGGAAGTCAATGGGGCCCATTGGAATTTAATTTGAATTCTCACCCTGCACAAATCACGTGGCTTGTTGAGGAGAGGTGTGTTTTTACTTTTCTAAACGATTAAAGTTAAGATTTCACCTGGCAGACACCATCACTGAAGAAGGGAACTAAGCCATATCTGGAGACCAGAATTAGTGTGCCGTTTTGACCTGGATCAGTGAGAGACTGCATAGTAAGTGCAAAGCAATGCCCTGCTGGCAACCAACCTCAACACATCATGGCGGAGAGTTTTGCACTGGTTAAGTTTTTCAAATTAATGACCAAGTATTGTGGGAAAAATAAACCTTACATGTCATGAGTCTTGGATATGCATAAATACCTCGTGGGTTTAATTATATGGATTTTCTCAGTGGCATCAGAACAGACATATTTCATTTACATCCAGCAAATGCGACCTGATCACCCTCTTTGACCCCCTGTCCTCTCAAATGGAGATTTCAGCTCATAAACAGTACCAGTGAGTGGTCCTCCTCTGTCAATATCACTCACAGCACGCTGTTGAGTATTAAACGTTCCACCCTATTTCTTGGCATTTTAAGAAATCATACTGGGGTTTCATATCTACTGGCACGTTGCCCTTGCTAGAACATTTTGTTTCTCCTGCCATTGAGTAAAAATAAAAAAAGGAAATTTCTTTCACAGTTTTTAAATGTCCTTTAAAGGTACTTTATGAAACTTTTTTGTTGAGGTTGTTGTTGAAAATTTGCAATACTGAGTAAATGCATGATAAATCCTTCTCCCAAAACGTGCTCTTGTCTTACCCTGATTCACTATGTATGTGTATGTATTAGGCCTGTCAGGATGGTTTCGCGGGAAATTGCATACATACATCACTCAGCCGGTCATTACTGAAAATAAAAGTTGCTTTGACAACTTTGACTTGTATGTGGTGTTGTCACAACGAGTAAGAAAGGACATGGAGTACGTTACGCTAAATCTTAAACAGAGGAGACAGGAGAGTCCGCTGGCAGAACGAGAGCGTGAGACCGCGAGAGAATCAAGATCGGCGTGGCTTTTCGAAGATGGCGAGAAAAGCCATTTTGAAATGTAAAAGTGACGCAGATATGCCGTTCTTTATGGAAGACCATTTCCCCCACTGAAAAAAAAATAAAAAGATCATTGCGACTTTTTATCTAACAATTCTGAGATTTATCTCACAATACTTTTTTTTCACAGAATTGCGAGATATGAAGTCAGAATTGCGCGATATAAAGTCAGAATTGCGAGATTTAAAGTCACAATTGCGAGATATAAAGTCACAATTGCGAGTTATAAAGTCACAATTGCGAGATATAAAGTCACAATTGTGAGGTATAAAGTCACAATTGCGAGTTATAAAGTCACAATTGTGAGGTATAAAGTCACAATTGCGAGTTTTAAAGTCACAATTGCGAGATTTAAAGTCACAATTGCGAGTTATAAAGTCACAATTGCGAGTTATAAAGTCACAATTGCGAGATATATAAAGTCACAATTGCGAGATATAAAGTCACAATTGCGAGGTATAAAGTCACAGTTGCGAGTTATAAAGTCACAGTTGCGAGATATAAAGTCACAATTGCGAGATATATAAAGTCACAATTGCGAGATATAAAGTCACAATTGCGAGGTATAAAGTCACAGTTGCGAGTTATAAAGTCACAGTTGCGAGATATAAAGTCACAATTGCGAGATATAAAGTCACAATTGCGAGATATAAAGTCACAATTGCGAGATATAAAGTCACAATTGCGAGATATAAAGTCACAATTGCGAGATATAAAGTCACAATTGCGAGATATAAAGTCACAATTGCGAGATATAAAGTCACAATTGCGAGTTATAAAGTCACAATTGCGAGGTATAAAGTCACAATTGCGAGTTATAAAGTCACAATTGCGAGGTATAAAGTCACAATTGCGAGTTATAAAGTCACAATTGCGAGTTATAAAGTCACAATTGCGAGGTATAAAGTCACAGTTGCGAGTTATAAAGTCACAGTTGCGAGATATAAAGTCACAATTGCGAGATATAAAGTCACAATTGCGAGTTATAAAGTCACAATTGCGAGATATAAAGTCACAATTGCGAGATATAAAGTCACAATTGCGAGATATAAAGTCACAATTGCGAGTTATAAAGTCACAATTGCGAGATATAAAGTCACAATTGTGAGATATAGAGTCACAGAGACGGGTTTCCATAGTTTTTATTACACAAGTGAGTTTTATTGAACGGATAACTTGTCATGTAACTGTCTCTAACAGACTTCATTGTAAATCATTAGGAAAGGTCAATCAATTTTTCCATAAAAAAAAAAGTTCTAGAGGACCAAAAGTTACATAGTGTACCTTTTTATATCATTTAAATAATAATGGCAGAATTTTTATTTTTGGATGAACTTCAGTTTTGTCCTCTGGGTGGCAGTAATCCCTATGAAAGGCAGGGACGGAAAGCACAGCTGTGGGGTCACAGCAGAAAAGTGTTTCCTATCCAATAAATGACAACAGTATCTTCATAAACATGGATGAATTTAGAAAGAACCGCCTCAGAACAAATGTGCAAAATGTTTTTTTTCATATATTATGAATATCCTTACTTTGAACATGCATCACGTGTGCTGTAGAACATTTCAAGTGCCAATTCTGTAACTTATTTACTAGTGAAGTCCTGAATCAGTTTGAAAGCATATTAAGTGGCATATGGTTTTCGTGCTAGTCTATTAAACACTACTCTATTTGCTGGCATTATTTACGGTTTTGGCAAGCAAATCAAAGCGGGTGTTTTTGGAGTAATTTGATGCATGCTAACACTCGCATATGGAGGTACGCGTGTGCAATTAACAGCAGATCATCTACTAAACCTCTCATTCCCTTAAAGTTAAGTTGTTTTTTAGTGCAATTGTTACCATTACAATTGCACAACATCATTAGATGCCATTTCATACTAGCTGTCAGCATGTCACTGTTCTTAACTCAGTAAACATGTAATAAATCTCAATCGGTTCGTTTATTAAAAGCGCATTTGCTTCCACATCTGCGCAAATATTAAAGCTAAAATGGTGAACTATGAACTTCATCCAAGTGAGAGCTTGCACACAAGTTAAATGAGAAACATCATACCCTCTTAATCAATTCAGTGCCGTTCTTTATTTATAGAGCAGAACTTGGGGGAACAATGGATTAGGATGTGCTTAACACAGACCGTAAGTGAGTGTAATGGCTAAAAGGAAAACTATTAAACAAGTACTATGGTAATAGCATTGTTTTTCGTGCACGGTACCAGGATATTACCTTGATTTCTCCTTTTTTCATGGTATAACAGTGGTCTTCTTCAAACGCCATGGAATGTGAATATGTTCATTTAAGGAACTACATTCTTTAAGTGAAGGTTACTCTTCTTTTCAGACAGCACTTTATTTTCTACTTTCTTTGTTTCTAATGTTTTTTCCTGCTCTTTTTCAGCTTGTTTTGCTCTCTTAGGTGATCACGGAGGAACAATAACAGACGAACGGGAGAGCTGATCTCGAGGTGGAGCAGAAGTGAGCTTGTTTTTGTTATGAACACATGAGGATGAACCGAAACCTTATATCATCATCTTCTTTTTCCCAAATCCCCGCTCCATGAATGGAATCTGTGATTGCAAAATGTCCATGTGGGACACAGAATTCCTGGAATCTCCTGTCCTAGTTTGACCTTTCTCTCTTGATAACATGGTAACTGTACTATATAGTTCTGGGATGTCGTTGCACTCGAGACCATGATTGACAGTTCTTGACCCTTGATTATTATATGATTAATGATCACTAAATGGTTTTAATTAATCAAATTTTTTATACTTACAGGCCCACATGCTTAATCAGAAACAGAAGCCATCAAAGACATACCATTGAAGGAGAATGACACTAAACGAAAAGAGGTAAAAGTCATGTGCCTCCAAAGGCATAGACCGTTCATACCCAAATAGATTGTTGTTGTTGTTTTTTAATAAGATATAGCAAACTACAAACATACGGTCTTAAAGCAATAGTATACCCAAAATAATAGTTCACCCTCACATGTTTTGAAAAATGTTCTTGCTGCTCTTTTTATATACATAGAAATTCATTGCGATCACAAATGAAGTGGCCCGTTTTCGATACATTCCAAAGCTATACAATAGTTTTGTGTGAGGAACGGACAGAAATATAAGTGAAAATCTCTCAAATCACATTCATGCTTCCACATATTCAGTGTTCTGGCATGTTTTGATCGTTTGTGACACATCGTTGATATCAAACCTGGCTCCATGCAACAAGTTTGGCATTTGGTTAATTTTCATGGTCATTTTCTGGATCAATATTATATTTTCATGGTAAAGCATCTTTAATGTGGTAAAATGAATGTCATAAGAGTTTGAATCGACATGATGGTGAGAAAATAATAATCAACACCGAAATCATATCACCCCCATAACTGTTTTTTTTTTTCGCAATGTCACAAAAATGAATCTTGGTTAATTCATTGAATACATCCCAGTTTATAGAATTTACTATGAGTTTTCCAACTTTTTTTGTGCACCAAATTCTCATTTCCGTTGTATAAAGATACATGAATGACTTGAATTGAATTTTAATATTCCTCAGTAGAACAAAAATGGCATTTAAGCATATTGTCTGCAGTTGAGACGATGTGCAAAAAGCAAGTTCACATGCATTAATGGCACAATAATATTGATCTCTCCTCTCAACAACAAACTCTCTGGGAACACTGTCACTTTTTGTTCCATATGGCAAATATAATTCTCCAACAACAAGAGACCACAGAAGATAAAGGTATCTGTTGCTTCCATACCAGACATTTGTTAACAATTAGGCCAGTGCTCAAGACTGACTCACTGAAGCACATGCACCGTGACCCACCTCCTTCTCCCTCCCTTTCCCACACAGAAACAATCACTCCCTCTCTCCGACATGTTTCCCAAAGCTGCACATGGTTTCTGTCCAAGGTATTACTTTCCACTGGTTCTATAGCTAAGAGGCAGCATGTTATAGAGGGGTCCTCTTGACACACCAGCTGTTGGATGCTGTGCCCACAAGAGTCTCAACATTGGATTAGTCTGCAGATTTAGTGATTTATTTCTCGTAAACAAACCAGTATTCCTTTTGAATGATGCTTTGGATTTGAAATATATCCCAAGTTTGAACATTCAGACAGGTGAAATATATTTGCTCTCAAGTCTCCACACTCATCTTTACCAAACCGACCTGGGGTGTTTTACAGAATCAACATGAAAGGTAAGCGATGTTTCTTTTTATTGATTCATACTTTGACTAATGTGTTTTTTTATTTTTATTCATGCGAGTAAAACTTTGTAAAACGTGTTGACAGCACACATTCAAAACTGAAACTCTGAGGGTCTAGAGAAAGCAGGGAGCTGTTGATGTTGGATGCAAGTTTGTGGTTCTGTTACTTTGACAGCAAAATATTTCATACCTTCACCGCTCTCAGCTTGACACTATTTGCTATTCAATTTTTAGATGAATCGCTCCGACGGGGCAGCATTTTCGATGCTAGTTCTAGTCAACACAGAATAAAATAAGACCATTGGTTTTCATAAAACCTAAGCCAGTTCTTTTTGAAGGCAAGTGGAACATGTGGATCCGCATCCTTCGGTAGGATCTTGAATTTATAGGAAACGCATCCAAAATGAAGATAAACTTTTCTCTCTTTTAATGCATAAACCAGAAACTCATGAAAGAGCATGGCTCCTAATGCATTCCTCATGCCGTGAGAGATGTGCGGGAAGTTCTTCATTCTTCAAGTGTGGGCAGCAGGTGTGGAGCCAGTGTTAACCGCCGAGGCAAACATTCCCTTCAGCTGGTTTTTTTTTTTTTTTCCAACATCTGACCAATGAATCTATTTGTAATAGACAGAAACAGGCTCGTCTTAATCTTGATTACATCTAATTGAAGTGTATCAGATTTAATGAAACACATTTGCGCAACGTAATTGTTTAGAAGCACGTGCCATTCCTGGGTCAACGTATTTTGTTACAACATTCCTGTCTGAAAATTTAGTCCTAAACTATTTCTACCCATAAACCTAACCCTACTAATAACTTACCCCAAAATCATAGAGAAATGATAATAACACTGATGTAAACTTGACATAAACTGTAAATTTGTCCCTCAAATCTGATTGGTGGTTCCAGGATCAACAAAGATGTTGATCCAGGAACATGTTGAAATCAGGCTCTGCATTGAAGACAGAAACATTGTGTTTTTTAAAGCCTAATGGGGTTGTCTTTAAGAGGCTGTAAAATATTCCTGAACATGTATTTTAATGCATGACTGTAAACATGCAGATGTCTAAGTTGGGTGAGATTCGCCTCCATTTATTCTTTTATTTTCATAAACTACAACATACAGTAAGAATGTTGTCAATTATTCTCCAGTGAACTCTATGGTTGAACTCGTAAGTAGAAGTGCACATCCTTTTTAAAATGCGTGTAAAGCAGTTGTACATCAAGTAGAACTGTAGAGACACTTGTCTTTATTAGTTGTGGTTGGGTTTCTGTGGTTTGGAAAGACCCTGCCCTCTGCTTCTGCTTCCCATCTCAAGCTGCAGGCGTTCCTGTCAGATGTTTTATACCCACTGCATTCATCTGGTCACATAATACCAGTATTACTGTATGTTTCCTGTGTTTTGGTGCTTTTCAGCAAAGTGTATCCATTTAAAGGCATGGGAACATTAGGCAAACTCTTGAACCCACAGCTTAGAGATCATGTACTCTACGCCAGTTCGTTCTTTTGGAGAGGAAAACGCCAGAAGTTACCCTTGAGAACACCTCATCAAGTGGCTTTCCATTGCGTGACTTGAAGGATTAGGAGAATCCTCAGACATCTTTGGCCACTCTAGAAGGCATTGAAGAGGTCAACCTCAAACTTTTGACATTCTGAAGTTCTGACTGAGGAGATTTCCTCTTAAGTCTTGTTATCCAAAGCGTTCTCAACTCTGGAGTTGTATAAACATTCATTGCCCTTGCTGTATTTGTGGAAAAGATGGTGAGCTGAAAGGATGCCTCATAACAAATTACATATTGTGAAGAAAAGTCTAAATATTTTGACAACCATGTTTTGATGGATTGGGACTTCTTGGTGACCGAGTCTTTAGAATGGGCGCTGACAATATATTATTGCCTAAGATTAGTATTTACATGCCACCATTGCAATTCATGTGGTTTTAGTTATTCTCACAGTGTTTCAAAGACCCGGAGTGAAATTTCAGCCTGTAATGTTTGGTCGGGGCGCAGATGTTGTTTTCATAGCTGGTTGTAACATCTGCCCAAGTGGAGTGTTTTACTTACGTATGTACACCTGAGATAACTGATGTTTTAAGATTGTATCCTTCAAATGCTACTTAAATTGTGTCCATGCTAATGTGACATGGATCATATGCACCATATCAGACAAGTGAAATAACATTTCTATGTTCTAAGGTCAGCAAATGCCGTTGCTTAGAAAACCACAGATGTGCCCAGATTGAGTTTTTTTTTAAAGTTCCATTTTCTGTATGATATTGTTGCATAACATGCTGCCACCTCGTTTACATCATTTAACTGTATTTTGACTGCCCACCCTTTATAAACACTCAGACGTCTAGCAAAATCTAGAAACGTTCCATTTCCTCCAGTTCCTTGAATGACCCGTGAAGCTAATTAAATATCCTGCCTCTTTCCTACTACTCAAGTACTGCTCTTGACCCCGCCATGGTGCTTTTCGATGGTTCTTTCCATGCAAGCAATGTATTTCAAGGGGAATTCAGACATTCAGACCAGACTGGAGGGTCTCCTCCTTTTCCTCTGCACTGTTGGCAACGCTCACACCACCACAAGACCCAAGGTTGCGCCTGCTCCAATCCACCTGTGTAGCCAGGACTGGTGGGGATATATAAAGTCTCTCCACTTTCTCCCTCATTATCCTTTTGCCCGTTCTTGCACTCTGGCTCCGGTAGACCTGACCTCAGCGGCTTGAGTAGTAGGTATAAACAATCTCACCATGAGCTTAGCAGGTTTGGCATGCAAAGTATGGCTCCAAGCCTGAGGTTTGAAAAATACAGAGTCAAGATTTTAAACCGACAGAAAACTAAGCAGGTGCAAACTCCCTGAGACTGTGCTTTTGAGAAATGTTATTTTAAAGGTGCTTGCTGAACAATACTGTTCGATAAAGACTGTGATGCATACTTCCAGTAAGAACTCTGGACCTTCAGTACCAACCCAGTGCTCTCTAGACGAGTTATCATTTCTCTGTGTAATTTGCTTCTAAACATTTGTCATTTCCTCAGACAGTTGATGCCCAATTTTTCCCATTTTTATCAAGCAAACCCTGGCTTGTCTCCAATAAAACCATGAGTGTCCAGAACGTTGTAGATTGCAACCTTCCATGCTTTTTGTTGTGTATTCCTGCCTTCTTCCCACTCCACTCTGTGGAGCATAAATGGTCTTGGAGACCATAACATATCTCGATGTTTGTGCTCGAGTATCTCAAAATAGAACAGTTTGGAGACAACTTTTTTTTATCTTTGTCGCTTGTTGATAAAGCTTCCTAGATGTTCTGATGGCATGTAGTGTAATTGTTCCTCACTTGAAGCACCACATATAGTGTTTTGGCTGTACTTCACCAGGAAGTCATCAGCTATTTAGGTTGCTAACAGTCATGGGTGGCTGAAATAAGCTTAGTCTGCATAACCCTATTCTAACAATGCTTTTCCAGATGTTGTGCTATATGCAATAACATTCTTCCTTTATTCTATTCATAGCTATGTCTGCACCACACCTTCATTTTTCTGGCATTTGGCCAGAACAGCTGTGTTTTTTTTCCCACCCAAAGCCTTTAGCTCCTGGCCAACCATCTCGTGGTGATGCAGCCAAGAAATATTTGAATATTTATTCATTTAATTGCACTTTATTTTACAGTCCTGTTCCCTATGTACATATGGTGTACTTATTATAGTGATTGACCCTTTGCCGGCAGTTTGATTGACAAGCGATCTAACCAATCAGAATCCGCCATTTTGTCCGACAAAGCAGTCAGGGGAGTTAGTAGATTAACGTTGATGAACTTGAACTTGGAAAAATTGTGTGTCCTCACGTCTTTGAAACAACATTCCTTCTGATGTTCATTCATGTTTATTTGATGCTATAAATGAACTAGTATGAAGAGATGATCGAGGAGCTACAGCGATCTGTCACCACACATTAAAGAGACACTGTATGCAATTTATTGCTTAAACTTTTATAAAAAATTACAACATTTTAAATATGATACTGTTTCATATCAAAACTAAAGTGTCTTGTCTTTTGACACATTGTCAGTGTCCATTTCTCCGCAATGTATTTTTCACTGCCTGAGAACATGATGTGTGGTGTGAGAGCGCATGGCTTGTCGGACAAAGCAACAGTAAAATTAACTTTCACTCTTGTTAGTTTCACTCAAACCATCCTTGTTCATATTACTTAAAAACCCATGTAACTCCATGAACTTAATTTAAATGAGTTGTTTCTACTACAAATGAGAATTGTCATCTTTACTTAATACGTGCTTGTTCAGTCAACTTTACATTGCTGAATGAAATACATAAATTAATGTTGACATAACTAACTGGGCAGTAGATCCGTTGCTTTGCAAGGGACTGCATTAGGAGAGTAAATTTGGGGAGAAAAGTGTTATTTTATGTGTTTTTCAGCTAGTGTTTAATGTTCAGCTATGTTGGACATTTCGAGGAGTTTCTGTAATGTTTTTGAATTTTGTGGTTACCAATTATGCAGAAGAGCCTGTGCACTCATATACTCATGTTTATAGGATGGAATTCCTGCTCTCAATTAAATTGAGTTTCTTCAGTGATTTATATTTTCTAGAGCAGTTTGTAAAGTAAATTAAGTCAGTAAATGTGTTCACTTTGCATGATAAACGTTCATAAATTTAACAAAACATTACTAAGTGAACATATTATATAACAGTCACAAATTCAAATGATTTGTATTTACTCAAAGAAATTTTGTCAGCTTTACTTGAATTTTTACATTTTTATTTGTTCACATTACTCAATATAGATGGCTGGAACCACTTGACACTGCTTCAAGTAAATCCGGCAGTTCATTTTTTTGAGTGTACAATAACTAGCTAATAACTAGGCACTAACCATGAAGCTACCCGTAAAACCTAACCCATTAGTTACCTTATATTACCCACTTACATTATGCATTCCTAGGTAAGTACACTGTAAGTACAAATAAGTGCATCTACTGTAAAATAAAGTGCAACCATTATATATACATATATATATATATATATATATATATATATATATATATATATATATATATATATATATATATATATATATATGCACGTATATGCTATGACATGAAAAATTCCCAGGAAATTTTATTCCTTTCATGGGGAATAAGTCCTCCAAAAGATCAAATTCAGTAAAAACACTTCCCTTACCAATTTCGTGTAATTGTGCTAATATAAGCTTCTTTCCAACACTGATCTCATCTAGTATTAATCGCTCTATGTTCACTGGTTTGTGTCTTGCAGAGAGTACTAGCAAGCAGGACTTATCATTACTCAGCTCTTAGTTTATGATTTAATGTTGCTGGCGATAAAGCCAATGTGTTCGTCCGATAATCTGTTGAATTTAATTTGCGAACACATACATCAACCCTGCTGCTTTTTCCCCCTCTCTTGCAGATAACTATTGTGGCTACGAGAACCAGCTTTTTAATGGTATGTGGAGACTTTCTCTTCTTTCAGTTTTATATAGACCCTCTTGATATGGCGTTATAAGACCAAATATGTGCTTAATCCCTGCAGTGGATCTAGTTGTCCTCTTATAATCTCCTGCGATTAAATTCTGAGACCTGACATGATGAAAATATGATGGTACAATGTTTTTGTACTGTGCAGGAGGTAGATGATGAGTCTCGAGAGGAACTGTGTTTGATCAGCCAATACGATGAACGATGATTTAATAGGATTATGATTCAAGTATGATGTTATAAATTGCGAAGTCGTGGCTTATTCATGTTTTGTGCAATTTCTCTTTGTAGAGGAGGACTTAACTGGAGAAGAAGAGGAAATTCCTCCCTTGAGAGGTTAGAAAAATCATCTTTCTTAAGAGCACAAAAGATGGAGTTCATTTTGAACACTGTGCCTGAATGTCTGTGATCTCTACTAATATGACACTTTTTTTTTTTTGCAATGACTTATATAATACCTTTTTAGTGTGTTTACATGAACATGTGTCAAGATTGTTTTCATGATTGTTTATTGTGCATCTGGTTTAAATGTTCAGTTCTTGCCGGCGTTGGAAAAGCTTCATTTACAGAATTTGCTCAGTTGAATTATTAGTCACCTACACTTTGAATAGAGTCTCTCTTCTGCCCCCCCCCAGGCACAGCTGTGTCAGGTTTTAATTTTTTATATAACAGTTAAGATATAATGGTTAATTTATGATAAAGTTCAGATCTGGCAGGATTTCTTTATGAGTGTCTTTTTGTGTCCACAGGAAGGGCAAGAGGAGGATGTATGAAATGTCAGCAGACACATTCTCTTCAGCTAGCTGTCAAAATGCTCTATGGCTTTTTAGCTTTGCTCATTATTGCCGTGGCCGTCTTGGCATCCCTTGGTAAGATTTCACGGCACTGCAACACTATCACTACTAATCCGTGCATTCGACGCAATCATTTACTCGGTGAGGTGAACGATCATAGTCGAAAAGTAGATACAAATACTTGGTCTTGAAGCAGCAAAATTAATTTGAGGATTTCCACATGAGAAGACGCACTGCTGGAAGGGAGATAGATATGGGCCAGAGAAAAGGAATTTAGGACACCCTGTTTTTCTTCCTTCAGACTTACAGCATGCAGCGTGGGTTTTGATTCAGCATAATGCTTAAAAAGTCAACAATCTCCAGATTGTTGGCCAAAACCTTTCCCTGTGTGGAGCCACACTCGGCATCTCGCGTCATGCGTGATGTTATATGCCAAATCTGAACTTATGAGCATGAAAGCGAGACAAAAGTCGGTAGTGAAATGAGAAGCGATAACTGAGAATCGTTCAAGAAATAAGAACTGATAACATTTACATTTAGTCATTTAGCAGACGCTTTTATCCAAAGCGACTTACAAGTGAGGAATGCAAACAAGCGATTCTTCAGGAATTGTGCTCACAATACAAGTTTCACACATCGCTCGGTACCATAAGCTAGAGTAGGAAGGGAAAAGGGAAGGATAGGGTTTTTTAACTGAATGATAACTGAGAATCATTCAAGACATTACACCATTTACACAAAAGTCTCCTTATAATTATATTTTCAGATGTAATGGGTCTCCAACAAGAACTTCATGCACATTGTCACACTGACAACGGCATCAGGTCACAACATAGCTCACATAAATCAAAATGTTGTTTGGTTTGATGAAAAATACATGCTGACAAGATGATGGTTCATTTAAAGAAAAAACGGGCCTAACAACAAGATATTTCAGAATGATGCCACACACACACACACACATCTGTTTCATATTGCTTTAACTCCTCGAAAATGTTGTTGAAAGCAGTTGTGTGTGCATGCTATTATGTTAAGAAATTTTATGTAGGAATTAATCTGAGGTTTCCACAAGACAAGTCAAATTAAGGAACACAAGCCTGTTTAGTGACAAAAAGTAAGCAGTTTTCTTTTGGTACCGTTTTAAAATACAGCAGGTGACATGCAGGCATACAGCTGGAAAATAAATTACAACCGCAAGCGAGGGTCCATTACACTTTACCAGTCCCCGTAGTCCAAAATTAAGTCTTGGTGTGTGAAGAAAGGTTGAGAAAAGAATTCCAAACCTGTGAGGAAAACCGAGATCACTGTTCCAACATTCCAATACTATGCAATTATATAGAGAATTAGAAATGTATTATTTATTTATTTATTTTGCTTTCTTGTTTTTTGTAACACACCAGCTAATTCTCTAAAAAGACAGTTTTAATATCAATACATTTGTCTTGTCAGTCTTCAGAAGAGTTGACAGCTTGTCTGAAGAGGAATCGTTTTATCACAAACACATTTCCAAAGTGCAGGAGAGTATAAAAGGTAGGAATTCTTGTCATGAATTTTTGGGGATCTGCTAGACATGTTACTTTAATATTTTTTTATATATTAGTAGAGTTGTTATTTATTTTGAATTTTCACTTTTCATTTTAATTTTAGTTTTGTTTTAATAATTTTGTCATTTTTATTATTATTTTGTTTTTATATTTGTATAAAACTTTATTTTTATGTAATTTTTTGTAATAATTTAGTAATAATGTAAGGCAACATTTATTTTCTTTCTGTTTTAGTTTACAGTAAAGTGAATCTGCGAAAAGATAACCGTGTTTTCACCCAGTTGCTTCTGTTTAAAATAGGTCTGCTAGATTTCTCTTTTTTTGTTTACCTAATCCTACAGTTCACTTCCTGTTGTCGGTGAACTCCTCAGAGAGTAAAACCTCATGAGAAATCATTTATAACCTAAGAAACAGCTGTGCACACAGAGACTGTTAAAACGCAATTGGAATTTCATGCAGTGTGTTTTACAAGAGATTCATGGTTTGGTGCTTCTATTGTAGATATCAGCACTGCAAACAACTATTCCAACTGCTTAGATGTTGCACAATTCCAAGAGGAGATTGCCAGACTGAAGAAGGAGTATGGGGAGATCCAGGAGATGGTACTCCGTCAAAAGCAGCAGTTGGACCAGGCGTCCCAATCTCAGCAAAGTCTTACGCAATCCAGCAACAGAATGACGAGAGACCTCCAGGCCTTTGGAATCCTCATTAAGCGTATAAACCAGTCTCTGGGCCAATACCTGGATCAGGTAACCGGCTGGCAGGTTGTCATCAATGAAACTGATCAAGGGATGAAAACCGTTGTTGAGGATCAGTATGATTTGAAGGCCACAATGCAGCAAGTCAACACCACTGTTGCCCTTAGTGCGTTGTGGATAGGTGCTCTTCAGAGGAAGGCCGAAGAGGAGACCTTGGTGCTCCAAAAAATGACAGCGGACTGGCAGAATTACAGTAGAGTTTTAAACGCCCTGAAATCCAACGCCAGCATAACCATGCAGACCGTGAGGGCCGTTCAAAGTGGCGTCTCTGCCACTCACCAGCGTATCAGCATGAGTTCAGAGATGGTACATGACCTCACTCTGCAAGTCATGAACCTTCAGATGCAACTGGACAACGTCTCTTCCTACATCGACGAACACGAGGAGAACATGCACGACCACCTGTACCACGCAAAGTACTACGAAAACCGCACCGGGGAACGATTCGTGACATTGGATGCAAGAATGAACTCCATTGAAATGGAAATTGACACAATTTCTTCCAGCATCAATGCAACCGTGAGCCATGTTCAAAGCATGTACAAGTATATCAACATAGAGAGTTCCTCTTGCCAGTCCAGACTGGGCAGTCACACGGAAGATTTGCAGAACTTGAACAACACAGTCTTGCTTCTCCTTCACCTAGCCGACACTCTGAGAATGCAGTACATGATGCTGAACGTGCGCCTGGAAGCTGATGTGAGGAACTTATCAATGGTGATGGAGGAGATGAAGCTTGTAGACACCACTCATGCCAAGCTGATCCAGAACTTCACTATCCTGAAAGGTTGTTGTCTACCTGTAGTTCGCTAAATTGCCACTGCCCTGCAGAGTTTAGCACCAACCCCGATCAAAACATGAAGAACCTGATTAGCTTGTTTAGGTGCGTTTGATTAGGGTTGGGGCCCAAACTCTACTGGACAGTGATCCTCTAGGGCCAGATTTGGGATCTGCTCTAGTATCTATAAATTAGCTTCACGTGCATGTTCTTGAAGTCTAATGTCTTTTTTTCTGGATTCCTAACAGGTATGCCTGGTCTACCAGGTCCAAAGGGAAGCAGAGGAGAATCGGGAGCCAAAGGACCTCTAGGTGTATCAGGACCGAAAGGAGACCGTGGACTTGCAGGAAATCGTGGACCTCAAGGATTAAAGGGCGCTGTGGGAATTAAGGGGGATCAAGGTATGCAAGGAGCTTCTGGGATGAAAGGTGGGCCAGGACTTAAAGGAGAAAAAGGGTCTTTAGGGCAGCCAGGGCCTCGTGGCGAAAAGGGACTGAAAGGTGACATGGGGGCTCCTGGGAAGGATGGAATTCCTGGCCCCAAAGGTCCGGCAGGAATACGGGGACAAGCCGGACTCCCAGGGGTACATGGACCTCCTGGACCGGTAGGAATACAGGGCCCTGTAGGACCACCGGGGCCACCAGGAACACCTGGACCACCAGGGGAGCCTGCCCAGAAGTCATGAACAGACATACAACTTATAAGTAACCCAATGGTGATACACTGACTGCCTCTCTGGACAGAGTTGCCATCTTGCAGTAGATGGTGGTAGAAGTCGACTTGGAGATCTCTCTCTATACAAGACGATGGTGGGGACTCTTTGGAATCTTAGAGGCCCACATGCACATTCCCCAAACATGGAGCTTGCTCTGAACAACAATACACTATATGTATAGGTTTTCGAAACGCTTAGAAAAGGGCTCAAGCACAATTCTATATATGAGCCACTTCATAACAATCTTGTTTTAACAATGGTTACAGAGCCAGGTTGCTGTGAAACCATTAACAATTAGCCAGCATTAGCATTTGAAGACAGAAAAACATTCGACAAATCAGACTTTTGCTTTTTATGGAGTGTATTTAGTATTACAGCAACATTTTCCGTTTTGTATTCGCATCATAATCCCAGAGCATTCAGAGCAGGTACTCTGAAACATGACTTTTATTATGAGTTCAAGTAAAACAAATATTTTCTCTCAAAGTGTACAAATTTAATGCGAAAAGCACACATCATTTTACAGTTCCTGGAATTGCATGAACCCATGAAAACCAAAGCAATGAGTATTGTGAACTGCACAGGCAATTTGTTTTTTAATTCATCGGCTATGAGTACTGCAACTTTAAGTTTTAAAGTTCATATTGGTTTAATTTCCCAATTTGTAAATACAGGTGTAATTTTATGCAGTGTTTGAGGTGAATTTTATGATGAGTTAGCATTCTCTTATTCTCTTTGCACAACAATAAATGGTTATAAGGATATAAAAAAAAAGATTGGGCATTTTTTTTAGTTCACTAAGTCATACTAAAATCCCAAAACAAACGATTAGCCATCAACCCAGCAAGCACAAAATGTTTTTTGTAGCATTTCACAATGTTGCATTTTAAAATCGTTCCAAAAACTCCACCTATACAAAAAAACAAGATGTGCAGTTTATAGATCTAAGATCTTTTGGAAACGGAATACCCTACTGGAAGATTTCGCTTTAAGTAAATGTGACGCATCAATAAAATGTGTTTTTTATTTCAAAAACAATATACCGAAACGCAGTAGTTATGGGATGTTTTATTTAGGTATTAAAACAACTTGTGCCAGCTGTATGGGCAAAGAAGCTTTTCTTTCATCAAAGTGTTTAGCAAGTGATGATGAGAAGCTTCTGTGATATCTGACTACTAGCAAGCTTAAACGCTTTCCACATGTGACAATAAATCATCATCATAGCTACAGTGAAAAGGTCAGCTCCATTTGATGGATCATGATATGGCTCATTTCGCCAAAGAGAGCATATCAAAAAGCAAGTGCAAAGTTAAAATAAGATCTACACGATCAAACGTCCGTCTAAAGTCAGAAAACCAAGTCTACAAAACCATTACATTTCATCTCTCGATGAACATATAAATATATGTATCTTGTTTTAATAAGGAAACAAACATGATTGACATTTGAATGTAGTGTGAGATCCCTATTCCCCGGTCCCTTTTGTTTCTTTAAAAAAAAAATCTGTTTATTCCTCAATCCCATTATTTCTTTCTCAGGTTCATTACTGTGCATATCGATCTTCAGCCTTCCTCTACAGCTTGCCGTTTATGTTATAATCCACAATATTCGATCCAAAAAATAATTTTTCCAAGGAAATTGATTCCTTGTGGGAATGACAACATAATAGTTATTATGTGGGAACCAGCTGAATCGTTAAACCTCAATGGCAACAGCCAAACTTCAAATATTCTAATGAGTTCCAGTGGAACTAGATTTTGGTTGCCTGTGTGTTGTGAGACTAGCTTTGGCATGTATTAGGGAGAGGGAGCCAAGGGGAAATACATATTCGAGCAGGATGTCTACCCACAACACTATGGGACCCTGCGATGGCTATGATGTCATGCTCTGGGGCATTTGATTTTAATATATAATGACTTATGTATGACAAATAATGATAAAACAACTAGATTTTTTTCGTGTGTGAATGATGCTTGCCAAACTCGCTGCCATGATGCTATGGGGTGTTTTGAGAGATACTATCAGTTGCTAAACTCTTCTGATTGGGGTTTTTTAGTACATTGCCGTACAATTTTCTGGTGCATTGCTATATGCAGTTGCTTTGGTGTTTTTAAGTGGTTGCTCAACTGGTACAGAATTGTGCATATATGCAAAAAAGGCATGGTTGCTTCTGTAATTGCGGTTTTATGTCACGTTTGCTTTTGTTGACACCATCTAGTATAGGGTTTAGTCTAGGGTCACATTTCCCGTTAGCGCAACTCAGCAGACATATTCACAACTGCAGGTGTTATATCCAGGGTTGGGGAGTAACGAAATACAAGTAACTTAGTTACGTATTTAAAATACAAAACTTGTATTTCATTACAGTTACATTTTTAAATGGGTGGTAATCAGATTACATTTACATCTGAAAAGTGTTTCAGATTACCAAAGTGATTACTTTGAGTTTTAATGTCATTTAAACCGCAATTGGTGATTCTCTGACTCTGACCGTCTGAAAAAGCCGAGTTAAGTTTCATGTTTTCCACTGTTTTCATGTTTTGTGAGTCATTTTATAATTCACTCGTCACTGCAACTTTTTCTCACAATTAGTTTTTTTCCCTCACAATTGTGAGTTTGCATTTCACAATTCTGACTTCTTTTTATCAAAATTGTGAGATTTAAACTCAACTGCAAGTTATAAAGTCAGAATTGGGAGATATAAACTTGCAATGCTGACTTTTTTTCTTGCAATTGTGAATTTAGTATGTGAGTTAAATGTCATAATTCTGACTTTTCTCAATATTTTCAGTTTATATCTCATAATTCTGACTTTTCTCAATATTGTGAGTTTATATCTCATAATTTTGACTTTTCTCAATATTGCGAGTTTATATCTCATAATTCTGACTTTATAACTCACAATTGCAACTTTATATCACGCAATTCAGTCAGAATTGTGAGATAAAAACTTGCAATGACCTTTTTTGTGTTTGTTCCACACTTATTAGTATTCCAAAGTATTCTAAAGTATTTAGATGAAGTGACTAAACTTGAGTAATGTAACAAAATACGTTACAAAAGACTTTTTAAAGCATGTATTTTGTAATCTGTATAGAAATACATTTTAAAAGTAACCTACCCAGCCCTGGTTATAACGTAATAAAATGTTGCGAGATTCACATTCATCTGTTTTGGAACTGAACGCACTTTTACTGCCACTTACTGGACATTTCACTTTGAAACTGAACAATGCAACATATGTTGCCACTGCATTGCGAATGGAAGTTAATGAAACACAAAGAGTAGTGTGAGCACCCAATTCACTGGGAAACATCGTGCAGAACGTGTTGCCCATTCCTGAGCTTGTGTCTTGTGTTCTGTGGCCCAGAGTCTCCACAGCTGGCCTGAAAACGTCGGCCTCATCCTCTATAATAATGCACGACACTTCAAGGAAGTTTCCTCTTGCCAACAAAAACACGATGACCTCAAGAATAGGTCAGAGATTCTCATTAAACCGAAACGTTACGTAATTTTTCAATGGCTAACAGCTCCATTTTCTTTCTTTCCAAGACGTGTCCTTACACCATCCATCAACGCTGCCAAACGTAATAAGCCAGGCAAAGTAATAATGTTCAAAGTTTATCTTAATCATCAAAACACACTCAAATGCTATTTGACACTTTTCTGTTGTCAGAAACCTCTAACTTCAAACCAAATGGATTTTAGCCCAGTGTGTCTAATAAGTCACATTAATGTGTTTTCATATGTCCCAGTGTCAAACCCTGACCCGTGTGAGAGCGGCTCTACGACACAATGACAGAATTCACTCAAGAAGTCATGGGCCGTGAGAAAAACCGGTCCCTCGCCTCTTGTCAAAAAAGAATGCCGCTCCGTGGTGATATATGAAAACAATGTACAGTAGATGCATATTTCTTATGCTTTAAGTTTGAGATTGAAAAAAAAAAAATAAAGCTAGAGGGTGTCATGTTTTCCCTCTCCTGAATAACATTTGACTTGCCAGTGTAAACTGCGCCAGATGTTAAGCCACGGGCCGAGGCCAATTTCATTTTCTTCCATGCGGAATTCATTTCACGCAAGCATTTTCTCACTTAGATGTTTAATAAATTGTCAGCAGCAGCAAAGGTAAATCTAGTGAAGATTTTATGCTAAAAGCTATAAAAAAAAAAACCATGTTTGTGGGGTTAAATAACTGACCCTATGAAAACTCCCTTGAATGTTATGACTTGTGACATTATTATTGCATGGAAATTGATTTGGAGACCCAAATTGTCTTTGATATTTTTAATGGGATGCCGTTTAGGACGTGATTAGGTTACGATTAAAGCAGCATTACGCAACCAAAAAATTCTAAAAGCTCTACAAACAGATTATGTCAAAAACGTCTAGACAGACGCCCGAGTGTGTTGAAGTCAGAGCTAATTTTAAACCATTACTTCAGAGCGCAAGTTAAATGCTGTTGTTGCGATGGCAGATCTGAAGTTTAAGGGAATTATTGCGCAAAATAAGCCAGCTTCTAAACTTTTGCTTTTGTATCAATCATTATATATATATATATATATATATAAGTTTAGAGCAGTAAGTTTTTATTTTTTTTAGCAAAGACATATTAAATTGATCAAAAGTGGTAGTAAAGACATTTATATTCCGACAAAACGATTTTTTTTATTATTAATCAAAGAATCCTGGAAAAAAAGTATCACAGTTTCCACAAAAATATTAACTGTTTTCGACATTGATAATGATAAGAAATATTTCTTGAGCAGCAAATCATCATTTTAGATGGTATTAGATTAGATTACATTAAAAAAAAAAAAAAAAAAAAACATTGTACCTATCCCAAACTTTTGAACCATAG
>CM074282.1:3844842-3862342 GCA_037194245.1 Opsariichthys bidens | reverse complement strand
TAACCGTAAACAGGGGTGGGTTCGTTTTTCATTAAAGATTAAAAAAATCATCTGGCAATGACAGTTGAGTTCAATTAAAGTGCCGACAAAAGGTTTTAACCTCCAAACTGAGATGAAATTATTCCAGATTTCTGTTTGCAAGAGAAGCATTTAGATATAAATACAAAAGATTTGGTGTGAAGTGTTTTCCTCCTCACAGGTGGTCTTAAAGAGTCAAAAATGAACTGACCTGGTCTGGGTTCATGTGATTTCGAACTCCTTTTTCCTGGCATGTGTGTGATTAAATTATGCTTGGCGAATAGGAAAACAAACTTACATTTGATAAGGTCTTTGGGAAGATTTTCATTCTTTTTAGATGAAAAACCTTCCACAAAATATCATTGATTTATTGGAATAAGACAGGCGGAATATTTAACATTTTTGAATAAATTCCCTGAGAGCCGACGGCCTCTGCTAAGACATTTTACACTTATCCATGTGTTGTTTTCGTCAATCGAGCCTTGGAAAGTCAGAGTTGTTTCGTTTGAAGTAATTTGTGAAGTGCGTGCATGAAGAAAGCCAAGAGATGTTCGTCTTCCAGCCGTTCAGTCCAGCAGATTTGTCGAAATGCAAGAAAGTCAGTTTTTCTTCCCTTTACAGCAGTTTTATAAAAAAGTTGAATTGTTGTAGAGTTTGGTTTGTCCTTGGCAAGCATGCATGAACTCCGCAAGTTTGTGTAAAATGTTTGTCGTCTATTATTTCTAATCGAAAATAAGGGTTTTCTTAGCTTAAGGAGTTTTATTCGACTGATGATGGCCCTGATGATCGTCTTATCCAAAAGAGGTTAAAGGCAGAAATACAAATCTTATTATTGATATAAACCGACTGTTTTCCCTTACTAATCCGCATGAATTGACCATTTATTTGAGCCCGAAAGAATGTTAAAGGGATAATCAAACCAAAAATGGAAATTGATTTTTCTACAGTAAAGAGAAGATTTTTGCATGTCCACTCTTAATAAAATTCAAACTGGGTTGAATATGGACAAACCCAGCATTTGGGTCGTTTTGACCAACCTGCTGGGCAGTTTTATTTAATTCAACTATTGTTTAAAAATGACTTTATGGCTGGCTTAAAATGAACCCAAAATAGGTTGGAAATAAAAAAAATCAGACACACAATTATTGGCAACAGTAATAATCAAAATGTGAACATTTATTAATAAGCGATTTAATAAATGTTTATAATTTAATTGTTATTTATAAAACTTCTAAATAAATATTCATTCATTAAACATATTAATAAATGCTCAACCTATTTTGGGTTCATTTTAACCAAGCAATATAGTAATTTTTAAACAAGACTTGAGTTACATAAAACTATGGAAGCCCGTTTCCACCACTGTGGAAAAAAAAGAAAAGATTATTCTGACTTTTTTCCTAACAATACTGACTTTGTATCTCACAATTCTGACTTTTTTTTCCTCACAATTCTGAATTTTTTTCCTCACAATTTTGACTTTTTTCCTCACAATTCTGACTTTTTTTCCTAACAATTCTGACTTTTTTTCCCTCACAATTCTGACTTGTTTTCCTCACAATTCTGACTTGTTTTCCTCACAATTCTGACTTTTTTTCCTCACAATTTTGACTTTTTTTCCTCACAATTCTGACTTTTTTTCCCTCACAATTCTGACTTTTTTTCCCTCACAATTCTGACTTGTTTTCCTCACAATTCTGACTTTTTTTCCCTCACAATTCTGACTTGTTTTCCTCACAATTCTGACTTGTTTTCCTCACAATTCTGACTTGTTTTCCTCACAATTCTGACTTTTTTTCCTCACAATTTTGACTTTTTTTCCTCACAATTCTGACTTTTTTTCCCTCACAATTCTGACTTTTTTTCCCTCACAATTCTGACTTGTTTTCCTCACAATTCTGACTTTTTTTCCTAACAATTCTGACTTTTTTTCCCTCACAATTCTGACTTGTTTTCCTCACAATTCTGACTTGTTTTCCTCACAATTCTGACTTTTTTTCCTCACAATTCTGACTTGTTTTCCTCACAATTTTGACTTTTTTTCCTCACAATTCTGACTTTTTTTCCCTCACAATTCTGACTTTTTTTCCCTCACAATTCTGACTTGTTTTCCTCACAATTCTGACTTTTTTTCCTCACAATTCTGACTTTTTTTCCTAACAATTCTGACTTTTTTTCCCTCACAATTCTGACTTGTTTTCCTCACAATTCTGACTTGTTTTCCTCACAATTCTGACTTTTTTTCCTCACAATTCTGACTTGTTTTCCTCACAATTCTGACTTTTTTTCCTCACAATTCTGACTTTTTTTCCTCACAATTCTGACTTTTTTTCCTCACAATTCTGACTTGTTTTCCTCACAATTCTGACTTTTTTTCCTCACAATTCTGACTTGTTTTCCTCACAATTCTGACTTTTTTTCCTCACAATTCTGACTTGTTTTCCTCACAATTCTGACTTTTTTTCCTCACAATTCTGACTTTTTTTCCTAACAATTCTGACTTTTTTTCCCTCACAATTCTGACTTGTTTTCCTCACAATTCTGACTTGTTTTCCTCACAATTCTGACTTGTTTTCCTCACAATTCTGACTTGTTTTCCTCACAATTCTGACTTTTTTTCCTCACAATTTTGACTTTTTTTTCTCACAATTCTGACTTTTTTTCCTCACAATTCTGACTTTATATCTCACAATTCTGAGAAAAAAAGTTGCAATAATCTTCTTTTTTTTTCCAGTGGTGGAAAACTACCCGGCAGGTTGGGTTAACAAAACAAAACAAAAAAAATAAACAGTCGCTAGATTTGTCCATTTTTACCCCAACTCGGGTCATTTTTAACCCAGCATTTTTACAGTGTAGGTTTAGAGGCTGAATAAATGATGACAGAATTTTATTTTTGGGTGGACTATCCCTTTAATGCATCTATCCATAGGAGTTATGTATCATCTGAAGTTTCCTGTTATGCAAACAGCTCGGCCCTGGTTTTGTATTTTCCTCAAGTGTCTTGACACGAGTCCAGCCTCCCTCCTGCTATAGATTTATCAGCAGTTTTTGACCGTTTTGCGCTGCTGTTTTGGTTTCTCAGTAATCTTATACATTGAGCTCAAGTCCTCAATGTTTTGATCCGAAATGGCACTGCATTGTCCGTAAAGAGCAATATATCCCAGCTGTTTCCCTTTTACATGCTTCGTTAACATGCCGCGTCAACAATGTGAGCGGCGAACATAAAATTAAGTCTGCCCTCCTTGCCCACCTTGCATGTATTTAAACCCCTTCCTTTACCTCTCCATATGGTTTTTGAGAAGTTTTGGGTGCGTCCTCCTCATTGGGTGTTCACCTCATACAGTGATTGTAATATGATTTTCCACTGCCCTGCCTTGGTGCAGAGGAACCCGCAGCTGTAGTAACAGCCCCTGACCCCCTTCCCAAACGCTGGGCCGCCATCTGGACCCTGTTAGCTATACTTGCCATTCAAGTCCTGTTCCTCCCTGAGGGCTCCTCACAGGCAACCGCAGATGAACAGCTCAGCATAAAAGCCAAGACCCTCCTCTTCGTCCCACGCTATGCTGCCATTTTCTCTAATTGCGCTTGGAGGACGTCTCGAGGAAGCTGCGACTGCTTATATACTCATTTATATAAACGCCTCTGCCGTCTCCATGCAGTCTCGTGTGTATCATTGTTTATGCATATGGTAATTAGATGAAGTGACAGCTGTAGGCATGCCAAGTGTGATGTGGAGCTATTGTGCGGAATATTTATGGTACAGCACATGTTGGCTTGTTCGTCAGTGTAATTGCTTACCTCATGAGTGCAAGGTAATAATTGTTCTGATCCTGGTTATTGTATGGCTTGTAATCAAATAAATACAAATACATATATAAATATACAACAATTTATAGTAATGAAAATAAATAACTAAATAAACGCCTTCCGCAAAGAAATAAGCATGGACATCATTGACAAAAACAATCAATTATTTTATGTTTCATGAATTAAACGTGCGTGAGATGAGCTTACACTGTAATGAATTACTGTAAAAATTACAGCATTATTTTACAGCCGCTGGCTGTTGTTGAATAATACAGCATATTGCTGTACACTGCAATGCATTCTGGGGTTTGACTCAAATTTACAGAATATTGCTGTAAATTGACCCTTCGTAATTGAAAAAATACAGTTATTTACTGTAATCAGAGAATACAGGGAAATTCTGTAAATTAAATTACAGAAACACTACTGTAAATTTTACAGTAACTGGCTGGCAACCCTGCTGTAAAATGTACAGTACTGTACATACTGTAAAATACTGTAAAATTTACAGTAATTTTTTAACAGTGTATATTGCTTTCGGATCTTATTAAGCTAGTAGTAAAACAAAATCAATTATACTATCAAATTAATACAAACTCAATTATAGCTACAAACCTCCCCCCCCCCCCATACCCAAACCTTACCCTAAACCTAAAATTTACTGTAGTGTTTCAGAGTTAAAATACTTAAAAAATGACAAAAACAAACATTGTAGTTGTCACACGATCCGATGCCGTATCACTATGTGGCGATATTGAAGCTAAAAAGCAACAAAAATGAAGTAGAAGAAGAGCAGACCAAGCGCAAACCCTCAGGATAAAAAACAGTAAATGAAATGTGCTACTTATCAAATTGTGTTTTACTAACATCTACACTTACTTCAACCCTAAACCAATACTGTAAATACAGTTATTAACTGAAATAAATGACAACATCCTAAAATGGACACTGTTGGGCTTTGTTACTCAGAAACTGACATGACTTTTGTAAACCAAGTTCATTTTTCTACCAGGAAAAGAGTGGGTTTGTTAAACACAATTGTTTTTATTGTCTCTTATTGTAATGACGAGTCAACGGGATGAGATCCAAGAGCGAGCTTTAATGACCAAACGTGGTCAAACAGTCAATGGTCAATAAACAGCAAACAGTTGTGGCAGGGAACAGGCAGACTCGTTGTAATAAACAGATAAACATCAAAAAACAGAGAAACGAGACAGGGATATAACGCTCGGAATTGTAATGCTAGGATTAACAAGACTTCGCAAATGATATGGGCTACAGAGTAAACTTAAATAGTGAACTAGATAGGCTACAGCTGGGCAGTAATCAACATGAAGGTGAGGGATTTATGGGAAATGTAGTGTGGTGGTCCATGAAATGGGAGGGCGACATCTAGTGGCAAGTGGACGAAAGACATTATTACACTTATGACAATAAAGTCTTTTATTTAAACCCATGAGAATGCAGATCCTGCTGAAAAATAATAGTGAAAACTATTGTTTCATTATTACCCCTTGGCACGGCATTTTATATACAGGTTACAGCATATTGTGTAGTATGATGTTGGTAAAAAATATGGAAAGCAGGATTAATGTTTCATACGGTTACATTGCTTGTTGAGTGCAACCTCATATTGTTAGATACCAGTGAGCTCTGATGTACATTTATGTATTTTGCAGACGCTTTTATCCAAAGTGATTTTGCATTCAGCCACTGCGCATTATATAAACAGGGCTGGGTGGGTTACTTTTAAAATGTATTTCACTGCAGATTACAAAAATACATGCTTTAAAAAGTCATTTGTAACGTATTTCGTTACAAACTTAATCTAAATACTTTAGAATACTTTGGAATACTAATAAGTGTGGAACAAACACAAAAAAGGTGATTGCAAGTTTTTATCTCACAATTCTGACTTTTTCCATCAGAATTGCGTGATATAAAGTTGCAATTGCTGGTTATAAAGTCAGAATTATGAGATATAAACTCACAATATTGAGAAAAGTCAGAATTATGAGATATAAACTCACAATATTGAGAAAAGTCAGAATGATGAGATATAAACTCACATACTAAATTCACAATTGCAAGAAAAAAAGTTTGTGTTGCAAGTTTATATCTCCCAATTCTGACTTTATAACTTGCAATTGTGAGTTTAAATCTCGCAATTCTGAGAAAAAGTCGTCAGAATTGTGAAATGCAAACTCACAACTGTGAGGGGAAAAAAACTAATTGTGAGAAAAAGTCGCAGTAACGAGTGAATTATAAAATGACTCACAAAACTTGAAAACAGTGGAAAACATGAAACTGTACTCGGCTTTTTCAGACGGTCAGAGTCAGAGAATCAGCAATCGCTGTTTAAATGACATTAAAACTCAAAGTAATCACTTTGGTAATCTAAAACACTTTTCAGATGGAACTGTAATCTGATTACCACCCATTTAAAATGAAGTACAGTCACTCAAATTTAGTATTTTAAATACGTAACTAAGTTACTCCCCCATCCCTGATTATAATGTACTGTAGAAAGTCAGATGTCAATTTTATTGGGCCTTCTGCAGGCTATGTGACAGCAGTTCTAAAGCATTCTGTACAGAGAATGTCAAATGCATGAAGGCAGGCCTGATTTCTAAACAACATACATTATTGTTTACAAAATTACAAAGCATAGGCTTCGTATGGTCACTCTGAAATGAGAACACTTCATAAGCAATGCGGTTAAACAGGAAAAACAGTCCTGACTCATTAAACCAGGCCATTGTTGCTTTGTCGCTGCGCTATTTAACAAGGTTCATGCGGTGAGAGATTGAACCAGTACCTAGTTGAAATGGCAAACGGACCACAATAAAGCGGCTTTATTTCACAATAGATAAAAATAAACAAGCTCATTTGGACATAAACAGAATGACTTCCAGACCACAAAAATTACACTCCCAATGACAACCCCTCGACCGCAGCCTCATTCTGGGACGGGAACCGCAGCCCCTCCAGACTCCTTAACATGTTTTGCTGTAAGTGTCATTGAGAATGCGGGGAGATTGTATGTATAAAGTGCTTGATTTGCATTTGCCAATGATTTCATTGACTCAAGAGGCAGATCTAAACTCGTGAACTCTTCCGCTGGACGGTTTTGAGAGAGGAGACTGTCTCCATATGGTATGTTTGTAAGTGATGTTTTATTTCGGATGCAATGCTAATATCCTTTGCTGTTGTGCTCCACGGTTCCTCCTGGGCTTGTATTCAAAGATCCAGAATCATATGGCTGGACTCTCAAGTGAATTTCAGAGCATGACAGAGCCAAGAGTTTTTTGGACTGATGGTGAGCGTCACATGACCTTGATTTAATGGCTCCCTCTGGTGCAATCCTCGCATATTCTCCAGCTTTCCACACATGCCTGACCGCTCTGTGCGTCCTCTACAGAAATGTCTCTGAAGAAGGAATTTTTGCTTTGCCCTACTTAGGATTGTTGCACTTTTGACCCAAATCTGCGGTGGAAATGCTTTTCTAACACTCTGAATCTTGTGTTGGTATGAATGTTGTTGAATTAACTTTATATCTACGTCTGTATTCACTGAAAATCAGCTCAAATCAGCCTAGTTCGGTGTTGTTGTTAACTAATGCTAAAACTAAAACTGTATACTTTTCTTAATTCAAATAAAGCAGAAATAAATTATAAATACACAAAAAACTTTTAATAATATACTCTCTCTCTCTCTCTCTCTCTCTCTCTCTCTCTCTCTATATATATATATATATATATATATATATATATATATGTATTGTATAAACTATGTAAATGCATATATATATATATTATATATATATATATCTTTTTAAATTATATTATATGTTTTTGGAAACATAAGTGTATGTTATTTGGTAATCGTTATTTGCATGTTAATTATTATAATATACATTTATGTGAATTCAGTTAGTTTAACTTTTTTAACCCACTTAAATACATCTTTGTTTTGATACCAGTTATGAAAAACTGAATATGAAAGACTTTAAAAAAAAAAAAAAAAACTCAAATGATAATTAGAAATGTTGCCTTGGCAACTAACTGAAATGAACAGGTTTAGGTTGAAGTACAAAAAATGTAATTATAAATTGTATAAATTATAAAAATAAAAAATTGAAACAAATTAAAGCTAAACAGAATTTTTTTTTCAACTAATAAAAATTCCAAAAACTTAAACTGAAATGAAAACTAAAGATATAAAAATAAAACCTATTTCAAATGATTAATAAAAGCAATAATACTATAAGAAATAATATTACAATAACACTGGTTTCTATCTGATCCAAGCTAACTTACATGGTTCCTATACATCTATTCTCCTGTATTCTCATAATAATAAACATTTTTACAAGCAATATATACAATTTTAATTTAAAAAGCTACTGTAATATAGTGACATTTTTATTAAGATGTATCTGAATGTCCATCAATGGAGTAAGATGCTTTTTGCTGCAAGTGGTGCTCTCTAGACGTAATGGGTGGAGCTTGACCTTCAAGCTCCACCCATTATGTCCAGAGAAAGGGACCTGGATGTCCAGCTCCACTCATTGGCTCTGCAGTGAACAGCTTTTGCTGTCAGATGCTGTAGTTACAACATCTACCAACAGGGGTTAAACTAGGCCATGCTAACCATTGCATTGCATCTTCAAAACATGAGTGAATTTGCAAATATGACAGCAAGCAGGTCGTGCACGCTGGAAGATCACGTGCCAGACGAGCAGCTGCCATTGAGATGAATCTTCCTTCTCCACCAGCTGGTAAATCACGTAAACCAACCAGGTACTATGTTCTGAAACACAACTACCACCTTAGGCTGATTTTATCTAAAAAAAAAAAAAAAAAAAGTGAGATAATGAAATCTTATGCTGCTGGTGTAAGCTTTGCATTCGCGCCAGAGGAATTTGTGTTGTCAGCTGGATGGGTTGAACAGATCAGTGGGTCACGTCTCTGTTGATCTTGTCCAATCACTGTGTCAGGGGCCTCTGGAGTGAATCATCAGCATGAAGTACGCTGTCGATAAGTCAAGCACAAAATAAACCTCAAACTGTACCATGGGGAGAGCTCATGTGTTATGAGGAATGAAGCTGAGAGGCTTTCCGCTGGGTTCTGACCTCACAAGGGAGGGTGGTTGGACAATAATGTTCATCATTTCTGAAACAATTGTCATAGCTGAGCAAATGTGGTTGGCAACGGGTGTAGGGATTTTGTAAAGCTGTTACTGTAAAGAAGAGCTAAAATAAAATCAGTCAGTTGTTACTGTGGTATCATCTCAAAAATACACCATGACAACAATTTAACTAATCTTTAAATATGTAAAATCTTTATGTTAAAATATTCAAAAACCGCTTGCACGGTGCATATATTTAGTTCCTAAATGTTTCCAAGAATTTGTAAATTCAGAGAAAATCACAATTTTAAATAGTGCCCGTCCTCTCTTGTCACTTGCGCCTGTTAATGACGTAATATCTGCGTTATCCCTGGTTTCCGCTTTTACTGCACAGTAACCATGGCAACAGATGTGAACAACATTATGGACCGTGGCAAGCAAACTTTGGGACAAAAGGAGAAGCAGCGCTGCGTTACCTCACAGTTTTAATTCATCAAATAAACTGACCTGTATGAGTAGAGCTTCAGCACTTGTGAGTAGTTCGGTAGAATGAAATGTCCTCGTTTCTTTATATCCCGGGACTCGTGTGCCACTGATATCCATCTCTCATTAGTAATCGCGTCCGTGATTCACGTCCATGTTTCATCCATAAACATTACTATATCCATCGGCATGACGACAAGTCCACGATTCCATATTCACTGCGTCATCAAACTACGCCTTTGTTATCGTTTTGAAGAGTTTAGCGCCCCCTAGCGGACGCAAAACCTACATAGTGCACCTTTAACATAAAAAATGTGTAGGAGTCGGTTCGATTTTTAAAAGCCTTTGAAAGAAGTCTCTTACGCTCACCATGTCAGTAATTATTTGAGCACAAATAGAGTAAAAACACGAATATGCTGAAATAATACTATAATTTAAAATAACTTTTTTAGTTGATTGTTTTAAAAGCTAAATGTTCAGCATCACGTCATGCCAATTTGCTGCGCAAGAAATATTTCTTATAGCTATCAATGAGTAAATTGTTTTTATAAATGTTTTTGAACATTTGTGTATGCAGAAAACTTATATATTATATGATATTAAGATAAGAAGGCCTCTCGCTGATATGGTTTCACAACTTTCTTTGCAAATTGTTTTTCACAGCGGTTCATAAAGCAGCACTTTGTCTCGGTGCAGGAACTGTTCAATCAGACCCATGTGTACTGCACATTTCCTCACATCAGGCTCGTCTCCAGGCCAGTTCTTCTCTGCACCCACTTTATGACCTTGTTTGCTTTTGTTGAAGGCTCCAGCTGGCCTGACCGCTTCGGAAGACCACTGAGACACATCCCTTTTCATTTTTGCACGGCGCTCCACACTTCTCACCGCTCTCCTGCCTCTCTATCCCCTCTCTGTCTGTGTGAGTGCGTGTGTGTGGTCCCTGCCAACAGTTTTGGCCGCAGTATGTGCTAATGACCAGTGAAGATGTGAAGTATAGCTGACAGGGTCTGGTTTGTGCCCCACAGTCACATCTAGAGAGACTTTTCTTCTAAACATGAGGTTAATGGAGCAGACAGGTTTTGTGCGACAGGCCCCCGTCCACCCAGGGGAGGTCTAAGGTGGAGGTCTCTGTGACGGTGGACGATTGGAGGTGTACCGAACGAGTGTTTGTTAAGATTTCAGGAAGTTTTCTCTGCTTTGTTGATGCTAACTTCAGTCATGCAGCAGGTATGTGTATACATGGTCTGACAAGTCCAAAAGAAATCCTCCATACACTCTTAAAATAAATGCTCCAAAAGTCAGTTTTCGCAGCAATGCCATAGAAGAAATATTTTGGGATTCCTAAAGAAAGTTTGTGTAAAGAACATTTTAATTTTCCACTACAAAGAACTTTCTGTGGAATGCGAAGTTTCCATGGATGTTAAAGGTTCTTACTGGAAGAACGAAGGGATCCTTGCTGCTTCCGTACAGGTTTAAAAGTCTTAATTAACGCTTTGCCAGCAGTTTGATTGACAGGCGATCTGACCAATCATAACTCAGAATCCCCCATTTTGTCCGTCAAAGCAGTCAGGGGAGTTAGTAGATTTGAAAAATTGTGTGTCCTCACGTCTTTGAAATAACATTCCTTCTGATGTTCATTCATGTTTATTTGATGCTATAAATGAACTAGTATGAAGAGATGATCGAGGAGCTACAGCGATCTGTCACCACACATTAAACACACACTATAGGATAAAACTTCTTTAAAGAACAACAATATATTAAACTTGAAACTTTCATATTAAAATGAACCTGCTCTGTCTTGTCTGTCGACGTGCAAAGACCCGCCCCCTTAGTTACTGTTGCTATGTGCGCTCTCACGCCACACATCATGTTCTCACACGGAGCAAAGAGGGACGCGCGTCGACAGACATTTGAAACAGCTTCATATTTAAAATATTGTAATTTTTTTTTAAAGAAGTTTACACAATAAATAACGTCTAGTGTCTCTTTAATGTGTGGTGACAGATCGCTGTAGCTCCTCGATCATCTCTTCATACTAGTTCATTTATAGCATCAAATAAACATGAATGAACATCAGAAGGAATGTTGTTTCAAAGACGTGAGGACACACGATTTATTATTAGAAGGAACTCCCCTGACTGCTTTGATGGATAAAATGGGGTTGTGATTGGTCAGATCGCCTGTCAATCAAACTGTTTGTGAAGGGTCAATTGTTGAAAAGGAGGACATAAAATGCACACAAAATCATACGAAAATGTATGTGTCCGTCGTTGAAAGTAATGATTTAGTCATTTAGGCAATGCAAGTTTAAATCCAATTTGCTTTGAGCCACGCTAAATGCGTTGCTGGATAGGCCTGTGTTATAATAGTGTAATGCCACTGGCTTGAAAAGAATGTGACTGAATCTTTCCTATAAACAAACCAGAAACATCCCGCCAGTGAAGGACATCTGAGGTGCCAGTCCAAGGTTATATTTTCCAGCCCGGCCTTGGACAGGAGACGCCGCCTTCGCACAATAACTCCTTTCTTTTGTGTGTGTCTGTACCGCAACAAGTGTGCTTGATCTTTAGGAGGATGTGGTCTGTCAGCAGTGTTTAGACTCCTAAAATACAATATTTCTGATCGCTCAGCCACAACATACCACGGTCAAGTCACCTTTACTTATATAGCGCTTTTTACAATGCAAACTGTGGTAAAGCAGCTTTACAGTAATAACTGGCAAATAATGTTTGGCTGCAGTGTCAATGTTATTATTGTAGGACTAAATTGATTTGGATGGGTCTTAAAATAAGCATTCTGGCAGTTATTTTGAACATTAAAAGTACTTTTTAATGTTTCTCACCAGAACATGGCAAAACAAATCAGCATTTCAGCCCATTTATAGCCTTAAAATTTTAATTTATTGAAACAAAGTGGATAAAACTGCAAATCTCATAAATAATAATAATGAAACAGCAGTGTTTATGATATGTAAATGTCATAATCTAAATTGTAATATTTAGTTTGAGGTTGATGATCAACGTTTTAGCACGTGTTGGAAAAATAAATAACATTTTTTTTTTTTTTAAATAGCTTCAGGACTGTTTTATGTCAGATTGTGGAAAGTGCCTTAAATAATCATTTTTAAAAATATTTTTTTAAAAGAAATTGATCCGAAGTCATGAGAATGTTGTCAAATTATGCGATGAAATGCTGCTATCTAGTGGATGTTTTCGCCCGTTTCTAGTGACAAACTAACCTAAAGCAACTTATTTCTCCTCAAATCGAATAGAGATCGCCAATTTGACTTGAAAGCAAAAAATATTTTACTGAAAGAAAATCTAAACAAAGTAAAAAACCATAATATTCTTTATATTTTAAGTCATTTCACACATTAATGCAATTCTAATTCCATCCAGACATCGATAGCTCTGAATGTGATTTTCTTTATAATATATTATATATATACAAACAGAAATTAACTGAGAATGTCATACATTTATTTGTTTTAGAACATCAAAAAAAGGAAATGTTTTAAAGCTTGTTGTTCAATGCTATTATTCCAGAAAGGCGTATCATTTTTAACCCTTATGTGCTGTTCAGGATGTTTTCACCCACTATGGGGAATTTTTGAGTCTTAATTTGGCCATAACTTTCTCCGTGTTTCAGCAAATGGAGTGATTTTTGGTGACAAATCTTATTTTGACACATATTTTGGGAAAATGCTTTGAAAATTTACTCTGTGGGCAAATTCACTACCCCTGAAAACAGCCACGACTTTTAACTGCTTTAAAAATGTATCAGATAAATATTTTTTTCAATTTTTTTTTTGCTTAAATCTATTA
This sequence comes from Opsariichthys bidens, assembly GCA_037194245.1. Taxonomy (NCBI): domain Eukaryota; kingdom Metazoa; phylum Chordata; class Actinopteri; order Cypriniformes; family Xenocyprididae; genus Opsariichthys; species Opsariichthys bidens. Next base: position 3,849,077 of record CM074282.1, on the reverse strand, counting down.
ATCAACCTCAGTCCTGATTAAAACTACTGAATTTAAAAAAAAAAAAAAATCAGGATTTTAACTCTTTAATTGCCAAATTCATAAATGATGTCACCGATTTGGGAAAAAACGTGTCAAAGATTAGAAACAACATTGGCTTTGATGCGTTGTTAGTTTTGTGCAGCGTCAGATTTTAACGTTTTAAAGAGTTAAAATCCTGAATTTGTTTTTTTTTTAAATGTAGTAGTTTTGATCAGGACTGAGGTTGATTAATAAATTTAAGCAGAAAAAAATATTTATCTGATACATTTTTAAAGCAGTTAATAGTGGCTGTTTTCAGCCACGAACACAACGAAAGGGTCGTGAATCTGAACAATGCACAAGGGTTAAGCACAAATACCCTCTAGGTCTTACTGTACATTTCCTAATGAACATAATCTCCACAGTGAATATCTTTAATTCACTCAAAGACATCAACAAAAAATGTTTGAACGTACAGTTTAATGTACAGAATAAGCAGAGATCCTCAAATTCTTCTACTCTCTCATCATTCAAAGAGTATTGTACATACTTTACATATTGCATTTTTATTTTCAAAGGAATGACAAAGCCAAATGCACTAGCGCTGTCTTGGAATTGTGCTTTACTGGCACAAGTACGGATTCCTATTAAATGTTCATTTCTGACGGCGTCCTTTGGAAGTGCAATGACAAACTTGAAGACACTGTGGGGAGAAGATGGTGGTTCTTCTTTATCACAGATCCATTCCTTTACTTTACATGAAGTCGTCCGAATCATAGCCATCCTGCAGAGAAAATGATCATATCAAGTCAGAACAGAATTTGTCTCAACAATATACATTAAACTCAAAGCACGCATTACCTCATTTGTGGTCATGTTGTCACTCTTCATGAGTGCTGAATAATTCCTAAAGGAAAGTAGATGTTACATGCAAGTTCACTTAATGAATGCCTGTACCTTTAAATAACAGGTCTCAAAGTGATTCAGAGGGACAATTATCTTTTTTATTAAAGTCCAAAAGTCTGAGACCACACTGAAAATATTGCACAAACACATGGAGCTCAAATGCTGCTGTAACTAAATAATAATAATAAAGATTATTTAACAAATAGTAATAAATACTCAAACCTTGAGTCGCAAGTGTATTTTCCAAAAACTAAGAATCATTATAATTGTCAGTGTTGAAGTTATTATATGAAGCACCTTAATTCCTCCATCTCCTTTTTCTTCTTCATTTCCTCCTTTTCTTTCTTCTTCTGCTCTTGTATCTGAGCCTTCTTCTCGTTTCTTTCCTCTCTGTCCCGAGACTCTTTCTCAGCGGCGAGATCGGGGGTTTTAGCGCTCCTCTTTCGTTTTCTCTAGTCTGTTGACAACTTCGTTGATTTTCTTTTCTACCGTCACGATTTTCACCTGTCGATGTCGAAGAATTTGCAGTTATTTACATGAACACTGACTGCATGATCATATAAACTGTTCAGACAGGCAGGCATATCTATGGAAGCCCGTTTCCAACACTGGGGGAAAAAAAAAGATTATTGTGACTTTTTTTCTCATAATTCATATAAAGTCAGAATTCTGAGATATAAAGTCAGAATTTTGAGATATAAAGTCAGAATTATGAGATATAATGTAGGAATTTTGAGATAAAAAGTCAGAATTCTGAGATATAAAGTCAGAATTTTGAGATAAAAAGTCAGAATTCTGAGATATAAAGTCATAATTCTGAGATATAGTTAGAATTTTGAGATGAAAAGTCATAATTCTGAGATATAAAGTCAGAAATCTAAGATATAAAGTCATAATTTTGAGATGTAAATTCAGAATTCTGAGATATAAAGACATAATTATGAGATTTAAAGTCAAAATTCTAAGATACAAAGTCATAATTCTGAGATATAGTCAGAATTCTGAGATAAAAAGTCAGAATTATGAGATATAAAGTCATAATTCTGAGATAAAAAGTCACAAAAAATCTTTTTTTTTTTTCAGTGGCGGAAACGGGCTTCCATAATATCGGACTCGAATTATATTATTATTCTCTCGTACAAAAAAAAAAAAAAAAAAAAAGAATTTTCCGCTCATCATCTCTCATCGTACCTCCTTCTGTCGATGGAAGCCTATCTGACCGACATCCATGTCCGCCGTTTTCTTCAGATTCGCCCATGGTGTGTAGACAACATTAATATTGTTCATTTTGCATCCTGTAAATTAAAAACAGTTGAAATCACGCCTTTTCAAGTCGTGATGTTTCACGTAAAGGAAGCAGTACCTTGAATACTGTTGTTTTTGACCAGCTGGGCACAGTCGATCAGGACTTCTTTCGGTATGTCTTCTATCATTACACCCTTTAATCAGTCAACAGAAACAGAAATATTATAAATACAGCCATATACGAAAATGTGTTTCACTTCTCAAAATACCTTGGGCATTCTTAGATACACGTGCGCGGATGAGAGCTTGTCCACATGGAACCTGGAATCACAGAAACATTCATTGGAATGAAGAAAAATGAAAAATGTATTTCATCTGTGGTGGCAAGCGTAACATAAATGTTCTCACCAGATATCTTCAGGCCATCCATATTTTATAAGATCCTCATCTGTTGAAAAACAAAAACAGCTATTAATGTTCTGACAAAAAAAAAAAAAAAAAAGTATTATTTATGAGAAAACCAGCACTTACTTTCATATTTATCTTTGCCCATGTAGATGATATAGGGCGGCGACACAACTGTAAAAGATAAGCATATACTGCAACTTTTAAAAAGTTGCCTCATCACATATATTGCAATTTTGATGCCTTTTTTTGTTGTATGGTGTATATTTTGGTGCATTTATGCGTAAGCGTTATAATTATTTGTCTTTGTTGACAATATACACATGCTGTTGCCTGGGCTCACAATTCACTACTCACCGTCGCTTTTAAAATAAAACACCATCTTTTCGTAAAGGCAACCTTTGAAAGGTCTCACTGTATGTTTTCAACGAAACACTGAGCACATCAGAGGTAATTCATCTGTATCAGAGACACATGTCATGTGTGCAATCCATTCCGACCACAACAGGAACCAAGCAGCACTGCGATGAAGCAGCGATTCCCGATTCTTGTTCGTTTGAATCGGATCTTTTGAAGGAATCGGTTGAACGAGTCTGAAGCGTAGCCTGTAAAAAAAAATATTGAACATAGTACAAGCATATATTCTGGACTGGGTGGGTTACTTTTCAAATGTATTTCACTGCAGATTACAAAATACATGCTTTAAAAAGTAATTTTGTAACGTATTTAGTTACATTACTCAAGTTTAGTAACTTAATCTAAAAACTTTGAAATACTAATAAGAATGCAACACACAAAAAGGGACTTTTTTCTCATTTGCGTGATATAAAATTGCAATTGTGAGATATAAAGTCAGAATTGTGAGATATAAAATCGCAATATTTAGAACAGATGTCAGAATTCTGATATGTAAACTCAATTTTGGGGGGGGGGGGGAGACAGAATTGCAAGAAAAGAAGTCAGAATTGTGAGATATTCATATATTTTCTTTGCAAAGATAGTTAGAATTGACCCTTCGCAAAGTCCCGCCCCCTTTAGTTACTGTTGCTATGTGCGCTCTTACGCCACACATCATGTTCTCACGGAGTGAAAAATACATCGAGGCGCAAAGAGGACGCTGACAACACGTCGACAGACACATGAAACAGTTTCATATTTAATATATCCTAATATTTTAAAGAAGTTTAAACGATAAATAGCGTGTAGTGTGTGTTTAATGTGTGGTGACAGATCGCTGTAGCTCCTCGATCATCTCTTCATACTAGTTCATTTATAGCATCAAATAAACATGAATGAACATCAGAAGGAATGTTGTTTCAAAGACGTGAGGACATGCAAAGTTCACCAACGTTAATCTACTAACTCCCCTGACCGCTTTGATGGAAAAAATGGTGGATTCGGGGTTATGATTGGTCAGATCGCCTGTCAATCAAACTGTTTGCGAAGGGTCAGTTGCACATTTTTATCACACAATTCTGACTTTATAACTCGCAATTATTATAACTTGCAAATATTATTATTTTTTAAAAATATTAAAATGTTGCATATTCAGCAAGGTTATCAAACTTGAGCAGAACTGTAGTTTACGCTGCTTTTACAGACTGTCAGAGTCTGTTTACATTAATGTTTAAATGAAATAAATGACATTAAAACTCAAAGTAATCACTTTGGTAATCTAA
>CM074282.1:3799842-3837342 GCA_037194245.1 Opsariichthys bidens | reverse complement strand
GCTTTTGTAAGTCCCTCCCTGAGTTTAATAGATATATTAAAAAAATTGTTAGATGTTCAAATGAAGTTCAGTCTGATATGATAAAATATCTGTGACCGAGACTGATGTTTTGTCTGTAATGCTGAGTTCTTGAATTCATATTCAAGGCACCGTTTACTTCAGCACAAATACTGGCTGTTTATAGTAAGTAACAGGTTCTAAAGCTTCCTGTTTGGAAAATTAGGCTGTCATAATTGCTTAAAGTTGGTTGTAAAATTAACAAAAACGTTCAATTGAACCGCTCTTTGCTTTTTCCTTTGTACATATTTGAAAATAAATGGTCTTGTTCTCGTATTTGTGCAAATGTGAGTTATACAGCTAGTGTGACTGATCACTCATTTAGGTTTTGCGTTCACTAGTTAATGGTTTTGCAGTGCAAAGACGTTTTAAAAGTACAAATGTTACTAATAGTTTGTCTGCCCATTTAAAAACTTGCTTTCGTTCTAAAATAATAAAATGCTTTAGAAGTTTTAGAGCAGACGTTACCTACTGAAAAATGTAAATAAACCTGACTAAATTACTGTTTGCTTCTAAAGACTGGTCAAAGGTTAAGCTTAATTACAATAATTTAATTCTATGGACAGCTATTGTTTTTCTATTATACATTAACATTATGTGGTCAACAGAAAGTAAATAATTCTATTCTGGATTTTTTTTTTTTTCATTGTACAAATAGGCTCATTTAAATAGACCCAATTAAAATATATAAAGTGTGTATATATATATAGCTATATTTATATTTCAGTACTTGACATCAAAAACTTCGAGATCGTCTAGTTTGTCACTGCAAGACATGTTAACTTCATACAAATTCACGAGCCGTCAGTTAATTTTATAACGGATAAGACATCAGGGAAATTAGAAATAATTAATGAGTTAACTACATTGGACTAACAATGAAAAATACTTTAGCATTTATTAATGTTAATGTTGACTACTTCATTAAAGTCAAGTTGCATCTGATATTTAATATGAACTAACCATGAATGGTTTTATTATATTAGCAATAAAAAGGTCCACTATCATATCCATTCCTCATTGTTAGTTACCGAGTGAAAGCATTAACTACTCGTGTTAAAAACCTTAAATCATGAACATTGCTGTAGCGCTTTATTTTACAGCCCTGTTCCTCATATAACTTATTATAGTAATTATAAATAACTGAACCTGAACCTAACTCATGTAGTTACCCAGTACCCAGTGTAATTACACTACGTATACACTAAAGTACAAATATTTCTAGGTTGAAAATAAATTATTCTGTTCAGCTCAAAGTATTTTGTCAGTGAGAACTTAAAAACTCCCATCAAGTAATGATTGTGAAAGTCATTCAAAAAAGCTCAATCTGTGCTATATTCATTTTATACACAAAGACACTTTAATTCAAATTGCACCGTAACAACTACAATATCTAGAACGTGTCTGAAAGTCAACAGAGTACATATATAGCGCGACAATAATCGACAGAAAAATATTTACAATGTGACAAAGAAACATCTCACAAAGTAAAATTACAGAACAGAAGCCAGACTTAACCTGAGAACATACCAATAAATTTTACATTGAATGGAATAGAGAATTCAATCAATTATGATGACCTCACTGTTTTTATCACAAAGCTGCATGTTGGATTCCAGCACCTGAACGATGTGAGCTGCCGAGGGTCTTTTCTGAGGGTCTTCCTCTGTGCAGAGACAGAAGAGCTCCACCATCCTCTGGTAAGACCCTCCGAGAGTGGCCGCGTCCAAAGCCGGTCGAGTTCCCAGCCTCTCATAATACGCATCTTCATCGAAATCATTCTCGTCGAAGGAGTCATCTAAGAAAAAAGAGGCACTTTGAAAATCTATTCGCTATAAAAAGCAGATGGATTTCATGACAGTAACTTTACCATCATCATCATCATCATCACCCTCTGTGTCCAGCATCTCCAGGTGAGGAACAGAAAGTGTCATCATCTCCCACAGCGTGAGTCCATACGCAAAGATATCAGCTTTGTCTGTGATAATCCCGTCCTCCAAGGCTTCCTTAGGCTTCCACGGCTCCGTCCCAATGTAGTGGGCCTTTGGATCGCTTACTGAGGAACGACGGGTTTGAAATAATATTTTAATAGAGTGGGTCTCAAAACAAAGAAGGCGTGAAGAAAACAAAAAAGGTTGAAATGATAAATCTTTTCATACCTTGCATGTTTTTCATCCAGTGGCAGAGACACACCAACATCGCAGATTTTGATGCTTTCAAAGTCGCCCTTGATCACAACGTTGCATGATTTCATGTCTCCGTGTAAAATCTTTTTCTCATTATGCAGGTACTGAAGAAAAAACAAAAAGCTTGAGATGACATAATAATTACATGGAAATATGGAAAAAGCAGTAAAGGCACGTTTGATAAATATATAGTTTTAAAAACTGTAAAAAAAAAAAAAAACTACAACGATAATGGCAAAGAGGAACGATATCGTTGGAAACACTTTCGTCACGATCTTTTCTCGCAATTGCAAATTTACGTAAATAAACTTTTTATATAAAGAATTCTGAGACATAAAGTGGCAATTCTGAAAAAATCCAGTTGAAATTCTGACATATAAAGTCGCAATTCTGAGAAATAAATAGTTGCACTTCTGAGCAACAGTCAGAATTCTGAAAAAAAGTCAGAATTTCGAGATATAAAGTCGCAATTGTGAGAAAATGTTAGATTTGTGAAATGACTTTTCTCTCAGAATTGTGACTATTTTACAGAATTCCAAGTTTATATCTCGCAATTCTGAGAAAAAAAAAAGTCAAAATTATATCAAAATGATAAATAGAAAATACTATCAAAAGTCACAATTACCTTGTGTATTTTTTATTTCTTTTGTTTCCATACTCATCAGCTGGAAAGTGATTCCAACAACATCATATTATCCTAACAGTTGTGATGTGAACTCTACATTCAGAGCGATTTTCAAAACGATATCTTTATCATTAAAGTCATCTTCCCTGGTGTGAAAGGGCCTTTACAGCAAACGACTGATTTCACAACCATACCCGTAAACCGCGTGCGACGTGAAGAGCCACTTTTTCAATAGTGGCCACTGGAAATGCCTGTAGACCCTCATCGTTCCTCTTCTCAATGAGGTCATTCAGGGACTGCTCTCCACCGTACTCCATCGCTAAACACTTAGAGCCGTCCTTTGCTGTGGTAAAAGCTCTGAAACCTTAAAAAAAGGGGGGGGAAATCATAAATATATGTCATATTTAGCTCTACATTATACTGTAATATTTTTAAGAAATACTTGCCCACAATATTAGGGTGATGCAGGTCTTTTAAAATCTTTGCCTCCTCAGACAGACGCTTCTGATAAACAGTCGTTTGACTTTTTGCGCACTTGCTGTTGATCTTCTTAATGGCCCATGGCGAATGAGTCTGCTTGCCCATCCTGATGTTAACATTGGCATTGATGTTCAAACTTGTCCATTACATTAATATGGTGTAGGTAGTAATATATGCATGTACCTGTTCATGAGATAGACATTCACGCCTGTCCCGCAGCCGAGCTTCTTCATGAAAGGAGAGGCAGGAATGGTGACTGGGGTTCCACATGCGCTGACTGACAACAAACAATATATTTAAATACACTATTAAATACTTTAACCAACGACCAGGGCTGGGTGGGTTACTTTTAAAATGTGTTTCCCTACAGATTACAAAATGCATGCTTTAAAAAGTCATTTGTAACGTATTTCATTACATTACTCAAGTTTAGTAACTTCATCTAAATACTTTAGAATACTTTGGAATACTAATAAGTGTGGAACAAACACAAAAAAGGTCATTGTGAGGTTTTTATCTCACAATTCTGACTTTTTCCCTCAGAATTGTGTGATATAAAGTTGCAATTGTGAGTTATAAAGTCAGAATTATGAGATATAAATTCACAATATTGAGAAAAGTCAGAATTATGAGATATAAACTCACAATATTTGTGAAAAGTCAGAATTATGAGATATAAACTCACAATATTTGTGAAAAGTCAGAATTATGAGATATAAACTCACAATATTTGTGAAAAGTCAGAATTATGAGATATAAACTCACAATATTTGTGAAAAGTCAGAATTATGAGATATATAAGAAGTCAGAATTGCAAGCAAAGAAGTTGAGAAATAAATTAGCAATTGCAAGAAAAAAAAAAACAGCATTGCGAGTTATCCCGTAATTCTGACTTTATAACTCACAATTATGAGTTTATATCTCCCAATTCTGATTTCATAAAACGCAATTATGAGTTCAAATCTTGGATTTTTGTGAGGTTTTGTGCAAAATCGCAATTCCCAGGAAAAAACTGTCGAACTGTGAGATAAAAAGTTGCAATTACCTTTTTTACATTAATGTTTAAATGACATTAACATTCAAAGTAATCACTTTGGTAATGTAAAATACTGTAATCAGATTACCACCCATTTAAAATGTAACTGTAATGAAATAGTTACTCAAAGTTTGTATTTTAAATATGTAACTAAGTTACTCCCCAACATCTTGACGATGTAACGTGCAACTAGATTGAGTGTAAATATAATATCAGACGTTTAAAGATCACTCTACCTGGACTTTTCACTTTTGCAGGCTTGCAAGGCGTCTTAAAAGCACTGGGTGATTCTTTGTTGGCCTCCATTTGTCTAAAATTAACAAAATATCATCAAATATTTGTTTACATTACGTTACACAATCCGAAAGAGAAACGTTACACACGTTAAATCACGCTAAACACAAGCAATTACACACAACTAATTCGTAATGGGTAATATGACATATATATGTATATATATGTATGTATATATATATATATATATATATATATATATATATATATATATATATATATATATATATATATGTATATATATATATAAACAAAAACAAATTACATTAGATATGAGCTTCAGACTGAGATGCTCTAAAACGCGCCCGTATTTCAAATTCAACGGTTTGCTTGACGTCATACGATACGTACGTCACGCTACAGTGTCCGTAGAAGGACAAAACCGATTGCTTGCGTTTTCGTTTATTTCTTCAGGTCCTTTTCCTTATTTTGTTCTCCAGTGTTCCTCTGTAGAACATTGTTATAAAATTATTTAATACTAAATAGATAAATAAATATATTATAACTTGAATGACTATGACTAATTAGATTAGGATTACATAATTAATTATTGTCAAATAAAACTATTAAAACATTTTTGTTCATCAAAATAAAGTAAAGTATAAGCATTAGATGAAAAACAATTATGAAATTTTAGAGTTTAAGATGAAGCACTAAAATTACTAAGTGGAAATAAAGAAAAATGTGAAATAACAATAAATTAAACCAAATAAAAAAAATCATATAAAAATGACTAAAAATTTAAATTAAGTAAAAGTAAAAATTTAAATTAAACTAAAATGAAAATGGAAAAAATAAAAATAAAGATGAAAACTAATTAAATGTGGCAGTTTTATGATACAAATAAGTTGTTGCGTAGCACGTTTAAAAAATATATATATATATAATTTGTTTTTTTAACTTTTTTTTTAAGTGCTACGCAACAACATATTTGCATCATAAAACTGCCACACCATTATTAGGTAAACAAATGCAATACTCACCTTTGTCCATTAGATGGCATCATATACGCACTGGAAATTGCTTAAAAAGCCAGTTGCATTTTTGCAAGAGTTATTTCTTAAATGTTCTGCAATGCCAAAGCCAAGTCTAAATAACCAAGTGGTCATTGGACAAACATGCTTTTATTTTATTTTTGTTTTTCACTGCAGAGTTCCATTTGTCAAGCTTTACTTCAAGTTATTATTTCAAGAAGTCTACTCAGCTGGGCAGAGAAGAGAGAGAATAAAACCTACTTGAAGGCAAAGAAATCAACTCCAGGCCGATTAGGTGAAGATATGCAAATCACTCACATCCAAGATTTGAATGTGCTCCATAAAATAACAATGACCCAAATTCCTGTTCAAAACGAAACATAAAAAATACAGATGTCACGCATGCTTTGTAGCTGTGATATCACGTTTGAGGAGAAAATCAGCTGTTGGCGTCAATCCAAAGAACAATCTGTCCTGGGAATATCTATTTGACCATTAAATTTTAAATTAAACTTCCACTGGCCATAAATCACATTAACAATTGGAACATGAAAAGTCATGTGATCAGTGCATGACAAAGCACAACATCTTTTCCACACATGGCTTCAAGCATGACATTAACTTTTTATATGTTTAGCTCTGAGGGCTTGTGCTACATTGTCTGGCAAATTGTCTTTTCGTACAATGCCTCGAGCAAAACGAGGATAATACTCCATGCTGTGCTATCTATTATAACTGAGAAAATTATAACAAAAGCACCTGGTACTCATGAGAAGTTTATTTGTTTTTACTTGTTCATTGACAGACAAAGATGAGCTTAAATGGAAGGAAGCGAGTTTGCAGTAATGATCTAGGCGACACTCTTATGTTGCTCTGAGGTTTCGTTCATTCAGTTTTGGTCACATTTATTCATGAACACAGAACATTTTGCAGACAAAGTAAATGTTACTTCTGAAGTTTTTCTTGGAAATCGGAACATAAATGGAACGTTTCATTTTACCATATAGCAAACATGGCATTTTTGAACGCTCTATAAATGTTCCAAACAGCCCGTTTTCTGGGAAATTGGAACGCTGATGGAACATTACATTTCATCATATAGCAAACATGGTATTTTCGAATGTTGGACCTTCCAAACATCCAATATTCACAAGATATTTTTCTGGGAAATTGGAACGCTGATGGAACATTACATTTCATCATATAGCAAACATGGTATTTTTGAATGTTGCACCTTCCAAACATCCAATATTCACAAGATATTTTTCAGGGAAATTGGAACGCTGATGGAACATTACATTTCATCATATAGCAAACATGGTATTTTTGAATGTTGCACCTTCCAAACATCCAATATTCACAAGATATTTTTCTGGGAAATTGGAATGTTGTTGGAACGCTCCGTTTTTTTATTTTTATTTTGCAAACGTATTTTTGAATGCTCTATGAATGTTCCAAGCAGCCATTTTCTTAGAATTTGGAACATTGCTGGAATGTTCAATTTTATCATTTTTCAAACATATTTTTGAACTGTTCTATGAATGTTCCAAACGGCTTTTTTTTTTGAAAATTGGAACGTCGGTGGAACGCTTCATTTTATCATTTTGCAAACATATTTTTGAATGTTCTCTGAAAAAGTATAACATTTATAAAACATTAGATGAGCATCCAACTAAAATGTTTAATGAAAAGCGACGTATAAATAATGTGTTTTGTGCTAACGTACCGAGAACATTATTAAAGACCAGAGGAGTTTGAATGAACTGGTAGAATGTTTGTTCATAACTTTAAGAGAACCTTTAGCCAAAATTCTGAGAATGTTCCCTTTGGAAGGAGATGCTTTCCTGACTGAAAATAAAGAATGCTAACCAAAAAAAAGAGAGAGAGGGATTTTGAAAGGCACCTTTGGATGAAAGCACTCTCATTTTACACTAAAGAGTCATGTTCACTGTCTGTGTTACATAAAGAAATGCTGTTTGTACTTAGAAATATATATTTCTTTCTCTGTCTGGCATTTTCAGCAGTCCCTAAAGAACCGGTGGTCTGCTCAAAATGCACAAAACGTAACATTTGGTGAAGTCCGCTGACACACGCCCGATATATATTGACTTCAATATTATGGAGTGGTTCTCAGCTGTGTCAGTACTTAGATTTTAAGGCTGAACAAGTGGCAACCAAAGACAGTAGTCTACCGATTTCCCCCCCTGAAGTAAAGAAGAATGTGTTGCAAACACTGAATTATATGTCGATTATTTGTTCTGATGTGATCAGATCCCCAAAAGGCTTTGTATTTTTCTCGTCTTTTGATTTCATATTCTTGACAGACAATAATCCATGGCACGAAACGTATGAGGCACAGCTCAAATCATATGTATCCTTGCTGCAAGAGAATCCGAATGATATTTTCTTTTACCTTGCAAAATTGTGGTAATGGTTATTGAGATTGAAGGCACAACCTGTCAATATTGACATCTACTTAATTTGGCACGATACAAAAAAAATATATATAGCATTTTCCCCTTCCCTTTAAAAATCGATTTATTTTGCTTTAATTATTTTGCTGTCTTAACTGCGCTTTATTGTTAGTTTAGTTGAATTTTATTATTGGATAAAATATTGTTTGTCACAGTTGTCAGAACAGACTTGCAATCCGTTGTGATCCACTGATATAAAGCTTCTCCAACTCTACTTTGTTTTGTTAAGATGGTTGGAAGGATCATTTTAAATGATTGCACAGATTTATCAAGCTAGGTGGTATGTTTTTAAAGATCATACACAAATTTTCATGAAAAATCAGTTTAAATTAATTCCGCATACTACATGCAAATCGGAAAATTCAATGCCTCCTATTTAAGAATTGCATTCGTAGACAAAACACAGTATACAGGCACAGACACTGCGTGCATAGAAACACAAATAATCATTCAAAATACAAACAATCCAATTAAATTAAAGGATGGATACCCCCCCCCCCCCCCCCCCCCCGAAAAAAAAATGAAAATTCTGTATTTAATTTACCCGCATGTGATTCCAAGCTTGAATGCAGAACACAAAAGAAGAATGTTGGTAATCAAACAGTTTTAGTTCGCTTTGACCTCCATTGTATCTTTTTGTTCATATAATGGAAGTCAATGGTAACGGAAACTGTTTGGTCACCATCATTCTTCGAAATATCTTTATGCTGCATTGAAGAAACAATGTAACACAGGTTTGGAATGATATAAGGGTGAGTAAATGCTGACAGAATTTTCATTTTTTGGGTGGAATATCCCTATTAAGAGTTAGTTCACCCCAAAATGAAAGTTCTGTCATTAATTCCTCACCCTCGTGTCGTTCTACACCCGTAAGATTAAGATTAAGACACATTTTAAGATATTTTTTGATGAAATCCAATGGCTCAGCGAGTCTTCTATTGACAGTGAGGTAATAAATACTTTCAATGCCCAGAAAGATACTAAAACACATATTTAAACAGTTCATGTGAGTTCAATATTAATATTACAAAGCGACGAGAATACTTTTTGTGCGCCCAAAAAACAAAATAACGACTTTTCAACAATTTCTAGTGATGGGTGAACACTGCTTCATGAAGCTTCACGAATCTTTTGTTTCGAATCAGTGATTCGGTTCGCGAATCACTTATGACGTAACGAAGCCTCGTTTACTGAAGTCATGTGACTTTGGCACTGATTCGAAACAAAAGATTCGTGAAGCAACGAGGCCTCACTGATCAATTGGATTTCATCAGAAATATGTTCATTTGTGTTCCGAAGATCAACGACGGTCTTACGGGTGAGGAATTAATGACAGAATTTTCATTTTTGGGTGAACTAACCCTTTAAGATTTGATTTTTTTTTTGTTTCCCCAAAAGTAATTTCAAACTGATCCTTAAGTAAGGATCTTTTATTTTAAAGCAATAAATTGGCACATCAGTTATCGGGGATTCGTCTGTGCCATGTGATTATACTCCCTCTAATGTACAAACAGACTATACCTTTATATATATATATAAAAAATACATGTTTTTCATAAAATCATGTTCTTGAGAGAAAAGGGCAAACATTGTTCACACCATCAGTTTTCAACAATACTTCAACAATTAACATGCACTTCCGTTGAGCGTTGAGCGGGAAACCAACCATCAAGGACTTTGGACCTCCATGTTATCAAGTAAAGTGTCTTTCTTAAGGAACTTTAAGGTGCGAATGGATCTCCAGACCCCTACATAACCGTCGCTCAGAGATTGTCTCGTAGGATCCTCCGACGGGATCCCCGGTCTTTCCAATTCTATGGACTCTGCCACTTTAATCTCACGAACTGGAGCCTGGTCATAGCCATCAGCCGACGCCGTCAGGCCGCCATTGGGAACATTCTCCAGATCATCTGGAACGGTTTCCGTATCTCCATCAGGCTTGGCTGGTTCCACGTAAGGTTCTCCTGGAAGTTCTTCGTTTTTAGTGGACTCGTCTATATCCTGGTAGGCCAGCTTCTTTTTGGCTTCGTGATACTTCACCGCGCAGTAGGTGACGGAGCCGACAGTGTTAACCACCACGCCTGCCACGAACAGTTTGGTTGGCATCACGTCACTGAATGCCAGCATGCCCACAGTGATAGTCGCGATACTCTTGACCACCCCCACAAAACTGGTGGTGACAGCCGAGTTGATATAAGTACAGTGCAGTGTGGTAAAGTTCATCGCACAGCCAATGAGGATGCAGGTGCAGAAGATTCCTGTGATATACGGGTTCTTCCAACCCTCATATGTCCACATCTCAATGGCATCCATGCTCACAATGGAACAGATGAAGAGAAACAGGAGAAGCCACCACAGCGATGGTGTACTGGGCTGTGAGTGGCCCGTAATCACTGTCTGCACTCACTTTTTGGATGAGCACCAAATAGGAGGCGTGGACAATCACAGCTAAAACACCAGTCACGTAGCCAAAAGGGTCACCTGTTAGATCTCCAGCACCTGCACAAGAACAGAGCGACGCGGTGCAAAGTTAAAGAGGCTGCGCCATGCACGCTTCACGGCCATTGAAACGCAGACATCACATAGAATATCACATTCTTGCAATTGGGAGGATTTGAATTCTAATACTTGATTCTTGTATCTCGAGACTTTACGGAAGGCTACACAGGGGCAAGTTGTCACACTAGTGACACTTGATTCAGATGAACAATTACACAAACATAACAGTCTTTGTGATCCTCAAACCTAATATTAAAAACTATTTTTGGACATTAATTGTCCATTATTGTCATGCTACAAATATATACACAATATTACTTTCAACGTTTAATTGCCTTAGAAGCTGTTTAGTGACGGGTTTCATTAAGAAAACACCATATAGTGTGACAACATAAATCATCCCCCTATGTGCTATACTTTAAAAATCAACTTGGAATAAAAAGTAGCTCAATATATCCATATATAAATGTGCAAAATATTCCTACCAGCCAGTGCTGCTCCTCCAGTGGTGATGAGAACTGCTGTTATAACCCCAGGTGATGGCATCCCATTCTTCAGCACACACACTCCGATCCCTAACGTTACCAAGGGCAGGCATCGCTTGAACACAACATACATGGGTAAACTCAGTCCCCTGAGAGACCAGAGGGTTAACGTGGACTGCAAAGTTGACAAAATACAGACACTCGCAAAAACTTTCACCAGCTGGAGGCTGAAGGGTGGTATATCTATCTTGCCCAGTCTCCTCAGCACCTCTAACGTGAGAGCCGCAGTGCCGCTGGTCAGGCACTGGATTAAAGTCAGATACGTGAAGCTGTAGGTCGTAATGAGGAATTTTAACAAAATATTGAGCGATCCCGAGAAGAATCCATGCGCAACGGCCACCGAAATGCCCAGCAGACGTCCTTTGCAAACTTCCATGTCTTCCTTCGTTAGGCTGAGGGGGTTCCCGGCGTCTCCGTATTACGCGCTGAGCTTTGAGTTCACTGCTGAATATTCACGCGCACTCGCTCCTCTCGCGCGTAATTCACACAAGCGCACGAGCTCGCCAGAGCGCAGCTGGAATAATGCGACACGCGCTGCAGTTCCGACCGTCTCCTTTCTCTACAATGATTGAATTGGAGTCAACTGCAGCCAATCCATTTACTTTGAAAGTGCTTTACACTTTTATTTCCCCTAAGAGGTAGTTCGCAGTTGCCATCTGTACACCAATGCGCGAACTGCGAAGTATTAAGGTGTTCATTTTCACCAAAGCGTTTCACTATAAAAGTTACGCATTAGCCTATAGAATCTTCCTATCTAAACTCTTGACGTAAAATTTGCAAATGTTATATTTCTTATAAGTGAAATTAGATACTAAAATAGATGAGATAGGAACAGTTTGAGCTTCAAAACTTTCTGTTCACAGTTTCAAAGGCTTATAATATCAGTTCAAGGTCATTTGGATAACAACAAGCCATTGGAAAATCCTTCACAGCCACTACACAAGTCCTGCTAGTATAGCTATATACCAAGCAAGCAAACACAGCTTGTTCCCTTTTGAGAGCCAAAATATAAAGAACGTTCTTTTTAGCTTTTATTTTTTGCAACCATAAAATAATGTTGCCAGTTATTTTTAAAATAACATGAAAATAACTAATACAGAACGTTTTAAAAAAAAAAAAACTAAAAATAAACTTATACAGAACGTTCCCTAAATCTTATTTTTTATAAATATCTATCTTTTATGGAAGCCCGTTTCCGCCACTGGGGAAAAAAAAAAAAAGATTATTGCGACTTTTTATCTCTCAATTCTGACTTTTTTCCCCTCAGAATTGTGAGATATAAAGTCAGAATTCTGAGAAAATAATCAGTTTTAAAGTCAGAATTGCGAGAGAAAATTTGAAGAGGAAAAAAGTCAGAATTCTGAGATAAAAAGTCGCAAAAATCTTATTCTTTTTTTTCAGTGGTGGAAACGGGCTTCCATAATCTTTCCAATTAAAAAGTTGCAAAATACCGATAGATTAACATTAGAATAATGTTCTGGGAACCAAAAACGAACGTTCTGGGAATGTTAAGAAAACTGTCTTGGCTAACCAAAAACAAACCGTTAAAAATAACGTTCTGGGAACCAAAAATGAATGTTCTGTAAACGTTATTAGAATATTAGAATAATATTATACAAACCAAAAACTAACATTCTGGAAATGTTAAGAAAACTGTCCAGGCTAACCAAAAACAAACCGTTAAAAATAACGTTCTGGGAACCAAAAATGAATGTTCTGTAAACGTTATTAGAATATTAGAATAATATTATACAAACCAAAAACTAACATTCTGGAAATGTAAAGAAAACTGTCCAGGCTAACCAAAAACAAACCATTAAAAATAACGTCCTGGGAACCAAAAACTAATGTTCTGTAAACGTTATTAGAACATTAGAATAATATTATACAAACCAAAAACTAACGTTCTGGGAATGTTAAGAAAACTGTCCAGGCTAACCAAAAACAAACCATTAAAAATAACGTCCTGGGAACCAAAAACTAATGTTCTGTAAACGTTATTAGAACATTAGAATAATATTATACAAACCAAAAACTAACGTTCTGGGAATGTTAAGAAAACTGTCCAGGCTAACCAAAAACAAACCATTAAAAATAACGTCCTGGGAACCAAAAACTAATGTTCTGTAAACGTTATTAGAACATTAGAATAATATTATACAAACCAAAAACTAACATTCTGGGAATGTTAAGAAAAACTGTCCAGGCTAACCAAAAACAAACCATAAAAAATAACGTTCTGGGAACCAAAAATGAATGTTCTGTAAACGTTATTAGAATATTAGAATAATATTATACAAACCAAAAACTAACATTCTGGGAATCAAAAATATCTGGGTACTATCTTTTATTGACAGTTTAAACTCCCTTGAAGACAAAAGAGGACTGGGCGTTTTCTGTTGTCGGCCGGAGGTTGTGGAATGTGACGCATTTCCTTCACTGAAATATTTCAATCTTAAATAAAATCTTGATTTCTATGGCTTTTAACTGTTGATACTTGGAGCTTTTATTTTATTGTCATGCTTGATATTTTATGTTTTTTATATATAACTGTAATTTTACTGAATATACAGTCCTTTGGTCTATAGTTGTAAAGGGATTTATAAATAAACTCGTCTTGAGACTTGATAAAATGCTACATGAATATGATACTCAATCAAATCTACAGTATATCAAAGTACCGTAATATTACTTGACGACATCACTGTACAATGTTACCGCTGAAAACTATATATTACTGTTACACCTCTAAATACTAGCCATTTTATTCCTATATTCTGCATGAAATAAAACAGACAATATTTACAATGTGTCTCAAACTTTGATACAATATTCACCAATTTGTCTGCTACAACTTAAAATACACTGAATAGTGTTGGAGGAAATATAAAAACGAACCACGCTCATCCTCTAACTCAGAAGGAACAATCCCACCCCATTTGAGATTAACAGATTGCAATGATTTATTAACATCCGTTTAGTAAACTGGAAAGAATCCGGTAGGGAACAACAGTAATACAAACTACTTTCATGCTTTAGACAACAATAAGGCACTCGCTGTTTAATGTAAACTCACTTCGTTTGATTTTACACTTTAAAAACACTACAATAACATCACATTCCTGAAAGCAGGCAGTTTTTACACTCAGTGACAGCATGTGATTCCCTGTCCTCTGTACCACGCTCCCGACGCAATGCTCCCGAGGCGTCCCACGGGTTCTCCTTTAATAGCGTCATTAAGGAAAACCGCAGTGAAATCTTGGCAAACTCTGCACCTGTGATTGAAACAGAGACGTGACTCCCCGTGCCTTGCGGTCCCATCTTTCTCCGGTGCATCAACTCCTATTGGGCGGCCAGGCATGAAGGGGTGAAGACTTTTACTGTCTCATCCCAAGAGCAGTCCACAACCTGCAAAAAAAAAGGCACACAATTAAAATGGCATCCATGAAATGTAAAAAATGGGATAATTAACTAATTAAGGACATTAAATGGGGTCATATGATGCTATTTTTTTTTTAAAGTTCATTATTTTGATTATTAGGTGACATTGAATATTTTAACATGTGTGCTTTCCCAGGTTGTGCTCTTTAAAATGTGCTGCGCAAAAGCAAACTTTGGGTCGTAATGCTCAGGATTAATGAATCTTAATCTCTGAAAGCAAAATGCATTTTGCCAGGCATCATGCTACATTATGACATGAACGTTCAAGGAAGTCATATCTGGACATGAGCTTTGTAACTTTGCAGATCGTGTCTGTCATGATCCGGATCAGCAGAGGGAGCTCTCACCCGAGTATTAACCATTTCGGACTACATTACCCATAAGCCCTCATACCTGGGACTGATTGCGCTTGCACCTGAAAAGTATCTCACACCATATATAAACTCCTTTCACACGCTACACTCTGCGAAGTCTTGATTTGCCCCGGTGATCATTACTGAGCGTGATTTCTGTGGATTGTTTATTCTGTTTTGACCCTGCACTGTTTTCCTGTTTATGATACTTTGCCGCCTATCTGACCCACGCCTGTTACTGGACTCTAGCCTGTTTCTGTTTATGGTTTGTCTTCTACATGATAATTGCTGTGATCTGACCCTTGCCTGTTTGACCCCGATTTTGTTAATAAACTTCAAATGGATCGTCACTCCGCTGACTCTTCGTTACACAATACACGCACAAACAGATGCGTTACACTCTAAAGGAAAAGGAAAACATTAAAAAGCATCACATGACCCCTTTAAACACTTCAGACGGATGCTGGTAATAGTAATCGTACTGCGCAACCGGTTTCAAACCCAAGGGTGATTTCATGAGAAAATCTTTTCAGATAAAAGTGCTTGACAAATAACAAAGTGTTAGAGAAAACGTGGAAAACATTACGACTTCTTTCTGGCACCGAAAACCTTTAATAACATTATAAATGGACCTCATACATAAAAAAAAGTCCATTTTTGGCTTGATTGGAAAGACAAAGCTAAAAGATCCACCACTGACTGCATACATATGCTGCCACAACAATTTCTATTGGTCCGAGACAAATCATGATTGATTAGGTTATAATATAATATAGGAAGAGAGATGGAGAAAAAGTAGATTGCCATAAAAGTATTGCAATTTTATTATTTATATCCAATTTGAATTAAAAAAAAAAAAAAAAAAAAAACATTAAAAAAATCAAGGGTCAAATCACAGAGAGAGAGAGAAGAAATCCCTCTAGCAGTGAAGAGAGAGCACTCTTGATAATGAAAAACAAAGAGATTTCGATGCATATGCTGCTTTAATAATGATATTGAGCCACTGAATTGCTTGGAATTGTTTCTTTTGATGCTGCTTCAAAGACTTTTTAAAGCTTCACCTTTTGCCCATGTAAGGAATACAAGTGCACAATAAATTGCGACCGTACCACGTACAACTCAACAAAGAACCTCTGTTATGGTTTCCTCATTAAGAATCATAATAGAAATGACCAATTGAATAAGGGAAGTTGACACTGACACCAGCCGAAAGCGGATGGATTTCAGCAGTGGCGTGTAACGCAGTCACTCGCAGGTGGGTTGAATTTAATATATAATATATACATTTAAAAAAGGCATCTGAAATAATGAACTAAGTGAAATCTGAATATCTGAAATGCTTCCAATATTCATTTTCCGCAGAATAGACACACGACAGTAGCTGCTCTCTCTCTCTCATCTCTCGGACAGTGAGTTGACACACAAACCCGCCTTCCCTCACTCACTAGTTTCATTTGCTGTGGATGAATATTGTTGGTGTTATAGGGCTTGAATTTCGGCGTGCGTACTGTGCATAATTTAGTGCTCACACATAAAGCTCAGAACTAAATTGAGTTATTTTTCGCTGCTTATTGCCCTTAAAGAGTCAGATACACACAAAATAATGTCAAAATGCCGCTGTGAGTGTTCACGTAAAAGCAGTCAGTTGTGTTTTGAGTCAGTGGTTCTTAACCTTGTTGGAGGTACTGAACCCAACCAGTTTCATATGCGCATTCACCGAACCCTTCTTAATAGGAAAAAGCGGGGCGTGTCATCACGAATCATATGAGTCGGGTGTGTGTCTTGAGCTCCGCCGAACCCCTGGGGTTCACTGTTTTAAGTGAACGTAAATAGTTGTGAAAGAAAACGTTTAAGAGTATAATGGGTCCGTGCATCAAATCTTAAAGTGACAGCAGCCTAATTTACCTGCTGCCAAATTATGAGATATTATTAAAAACATCTATATGGCAGTTTTTCCCCCATGATATCAATGTCAAAATAGTGGCCGGTGAAAAATGCAGAGTTGGAAAACCACAAGCCATAATAGCTATAAACATATGATCATTTTTAAACTCGCTAACTAAAAAGGAAACAAAAATAATTTCATGGACTAGAATGGATAGGAATAAACTGGTCTGGAATAGAATTTCAAAGGCACAGTGTGTTCTGAGACTACATGAAAGTGATACAGTGGTGGCAAAGCAAAGCAACGCTGCAGTCCTGTTCTCCGTATCTCATTACGCCAGAGCGCTCCAGCAGAAAACCTGTGACTCGCCCATTGAGGGAGAAAAGTCCTTCATTAATTGCTTGACTGCAAAATGCACAACAGAGACTGAGTGCCAGAGAGAAAACAGATGCAGAGAGTGAGGCGGAGCAGGGCGAGGAGTGAACGTGTGGTCAGCTGATAACACAAAGTTCAATATAACTGGAGGCAAGAGAGCAAGAATGTGATTCGGAGCTCCGCTGTTCTCATTTGAAGAACAATATCTGAGCGCAAAATGCATGTCCTCTTTGGCAGAAACGTTCTAGCTCCTTGTCAAAGGGTGTAAAGGTATGATGTATCACCTGCTGTGGGTGTACATGAAGGTGGTTTTCTCAAGAACCGGTTACAGTATAATTATTGCATTTGAAGTTTTCACTTTGTTCAAAGGCATAATAACTGCACAGATGTTCCGTGCGGAGAGCAAATCTAAGCGGAGGTGATCAATCAAATTGATATGAATGAAGTAAAGAAGCTAATTTTCATTGCGAATGTGTGTTTTTAAGTCTAAGTATGTGCATAACTACTGATAAACTGATATTTTGGCTATTTCCTATAATCATGCGCACTTAAATGACACTGGCTGTGTTACAAATGCGTATGCGTGTGTAGCAACGGCTCAGGGTGAGTTGCGGGTTTACATATTGGCCTTGACAGCGAGTACGAGCAGCGCAAAGTGTGTATATGCGTGCGTTTGTGAGTACGGTTGGCAGAGAACAGGGAGACTGCGGTAGGAAAAGCACTTCACAGTTCTTGCCCTCGCCTTGCAGGAACAACCCACACCACCTGCAGCCTGCCAACAGCTGCACTTACGCTCCATGCGGAACTAACAATAAGAGAATCCATTCATGCATAATTTTCCAATCCTGCAATTTGGCTCTGACACGCTGCGGCCCATTTTTTTTTGATTTCTCTGGTTGCGCACTATTAGTATAATAAGAGACACATCACATCACAGTACTCAGGACTGGGCAGGACATCTAAGTGAGCTTAAAAGCTTCCCAAATTTGCATTCCGATTGACAGGAAACTCTACATTACCTAAAATGAGACGTGAAGGTAATGGCAAAGACTTGAAAAAGTTGAATGGATCCATTAAAGCAGGGGTGTCCAAACCCTGTCCTGCAGAGTTTAGCTCCAACTTGCTTCAAAATTCCTGCCTGGAAGTTTCTAGCGATGGCTAGAAATGACGAATTAGAGCTTAATTAGCAGGTTCAGGTGTGTTTAATTGGGGTTGGAGCTGAACTTTGCAGGACAGTGGCCCTCCAGGAGCAGGATTGGACACCCCTGCATTAAACTCTAAAAAACACTGTAAATAACTTAAGCGCACAAAAAAAATAAAAATAAAAATAAATCAGGGTAGTAATCTTTATGCCTTGCAACAGAAGATCAAACCCAAGAAGTGGATAGTGATTATAAATTAAAAAAAAAATAATTAGAAATTATGCAATGAAATAAAGATAACTTTATGTATTTTATTAAATTCTTGCTATTTTTTATTTACTTTTCATTTATTTACTTTATTTAAAAAAAAATATTATATATATATATATATATATATATAAATATTATATATTTTATATATTTCTTCCTTTTTTCCAAAAGAAAATTCTTACCAAACCCGTACTTTTTTACACAAAAATTGCAATAAATATGGGGTTACCTTCTAGTACTGCATAAAATTAAATTAATTTTAATTTATTGAAATCAATCAAAAACATCAAATGCCTCATGCTCCATGTAAACAGATGGAAATGAAGACCTTTATGTTTACAGGCTTTAAAGAGGGCCTGAAGTGGTTCATAGTTTGCAAGGGATTCAACGTTAAATCTTAGAAAAATGGCACAGTGGAGCCGAGGAGGGTTTGCTGCAGACGTCTGGTGTCAGCTCAGTGATGGCTCATTGACTGCTCTGACGTTTATTCATCACGGTGAGTGCTGACGTCAGACAGCACCAGCTCCCCTGAGGACTGCGGCCCACATCTCAATGAGGGGAGTGCTCTGTTACCGTACGTGACCGATTCCATGTACACGCTCTACGAGCGAAGCGTGCCACCTCTCCGTGGATGATTGTTTTCAGCGACAGACAGGGATCTCAGGTGAAGTGAGGTTAACAGACCAGGCTGTACAGTGAAGGTTAATAGAAATGAATTGCTGAGGTTGTAGTCATGGGAATATTGATTTAAGTTTCTCAATTACTGGTCCATCAAACAGAAGTCATTAAATTGCAGCTTTTGCACAAAAAAAGGAAAGAAAGTAGCATGAGCCTAAATATATATCAATATTGTACCTTTGATAATATATAACTTATATTTATATATTTTCTCTGACATAGCTAGAAATGCAGAAAAACTAATACTGGGAAATATTACTTCAATTTTTAAGATAACTCTTTTTTATTTTAATATATTTTAAACATACTTGTAAGACTGTATGATATATCATAAAACAAGCAGATCTAAATATTTTCCCACCTTTTGGCAATATTTGATCAATGACATTATATATATATAATATATGTATTTGATCAGAAAATGTATGATTTTAAACAAACAAAAAAATAAAAGAAAATAAAACAAAGTAAAGTAAAATAACATTAAATTAAAAAAATAAAAAATTTTTTTTTTTAGTCACAAACAACTAATTATAGTTTACTTTCATTTATATTTACCAAAACTAAAAAAATGTTAAAAATCAGCAATATTTACATATATTTTAATAGATCATTATAATATATATGATGACACAAACAAATTGTTTAATCAAATTTTTTGATCAGTTAAAATGCAATTTTTTTTGTTGTTTCTACCAATACGATGTGCCTTTTTTGGACGACTGAAGCTTACAGTCCAAGGTCTTTTTGCTGCAGTATTGAGCTTTTCCCTAATATTAATTTCCTTTTTGCCACTTATTGAAAGGAGAGCATGGAAGGATACATCAGGATTAGGTGGAAAGGAAATGGGAGCTAAACTGGATTTGAACCCATATTGCCTACAGCATATGAGCGCTATTGTACAATATGCACACATGCACTGAACACTAGGCCACATTTTCAGATCTTCAAGCAAGTGTTGCTCACAGTAGTCTGTTTTTGTGAGTTTACCTGGTTCGGGACGTGCAGGTTGAAATCCAGGCCACACACGAACTCTGAGTGGTGCTCCAGCGTCTCCAGCAGCGGCTGGCTCTTGGAGTAGTCCCAGAATCTGTGGACGCACAGCAGCAAAAGGCAATCATGCTAATTGAACGGCCGTTTGTCTTTTCTGACGGGGCAGAGGCTCAAAGCCCTGACGCAGCCCTGGCTCACCAGGCCCAGGCTGATCCATTCAGCAAATGTAATTAAATCACCTCTCTGAAAAAACCTCCCTGTCTAAAGGAAAACATTAGGCAGGCATTAATACTAACATTGCCATAGAGCAAAAGTGAAAGATATTATTTATAAGTACAGCGGGACGAAAGCTGCTCAGGGTGTGGACGTCTTTAGACAGATGCTGACATGAATCACCAGCATGGCATCATGCGTGATAAAGGTTCAAAACTTCCACAAACCCACAATGTGCCAAATTACTAGGCACGGTTTTCACCCACAATCAGTGCAGATGACCAAATCCAAATGAAATAAAACTACATAATTAATCATTAAAAGATTGCAATGTCGATTCTAACAACCACACACAGTGTTAGGAGTAACACATTACAAGTAACACGATGCATAATCAGATTACTTTTTTTCAAGTAACACCTAAAGTAATGCATTACTTTTAAATTTGCAACAAAATATCAAAGATACTTTTTCAAATAATTAACGCAAGTTACTTTGTCAATTTATTGAATGACATCTCTCTTGTCCCCACGTTGAGAGAAATTGGGAGTAAGTGTGCGTTATGTAAATGTGATGGTTATTCTAGACCAGTTCTAGACTAAACGTGAGCATATTTACTCATTTCCTTCTCCTGTGTCCTATTCTTCAGTATTCCAGAATGGCAGCACAGCTGAAAGTCTTGTTTGTTTGAGCTGCGCCCTCTACTGTACAGGTGCGAATTTGCATTTCCTTCAAACAACCAAGTCCAGATGAGAAAAAGTAACGCAAAAGTAAAGTAACGCACTACTTTCCATAAAAAGTAATTAAGTGAGGAATGAATGAAGTACTTTTCAACTACACAATATGATTATGTGCGTTACAATAATTAAATTATCACAGAAGTATTGGGATAAAAGTTTATAGTTCGAAAACAAACACTGGTGTCTGGTATAGCGATCAGTATAGAGTAAATCGGCTTTTGAAAGTAACTTGTTGCTTTAAATAAAGATCGTATCGATTACATTGTAGGTGGCGACAAGTGAATGTAAAAAAAGTATTTGTCATTAAATCATTTATTCAAGAGATTTAATGAAACATGAGAAGTCTTTCTGAGTGAGTCATTGAATCATTCATTCAACCCCATTTAAAAAAAATAATTCAAATTATTTAAATATTTTTAATATTAACTGCAATTAACATTTTGTCACAATCTCTAGTAATTCACATTATTTTGTTTAGTTTTCTCAATTCTAATTTTTCGTTTTTAAACAAAAAATCATGATTCTCAATTTAATCAGAGTTACGCAGAGCTATAATTATGACAATGAAATCAAATGCAAATCAGTAAGAGGACAATATTGTAACAATTTTTTTTTTTTTAAATTGCAGATACTAAGAGAAATTCACGATCAACAACAGACTGCTCCTGATATGTGCAGTTCACATTTTGTTCACATCACTGAAAGAAAGAAAAGAAGCAGCACACCTGAGTGAAAGCAGAGAACAATACAGCAAAATCAATATCCCAGCTTAATTAGTTGTTAAATAACACCGAATTTTCATTTTCCTTCAGTACAGCAGCTCATTTTAGTAAGTGCCGTCATAGCAGCTCAAAAAAGCCAGCTGTTATGAATGAAAGAGGACACCTTATCTCCTGTAAACGAGATCTGACAGATCTGAAAGAGCGACTGCGTAGACTGGGTTAAGTAAACAGTTAAGTGTGTGTGTGTGTGGCAGCAGGTGGCTCACATGTTCTTTTGAACACAAACCCTTCAAAAAGGCTTTGTATTTAAATAATTACACAGTTTACTCTGAATGCAAAACTAATTAAAAGACACCGTGGTCACCGTACGAGCATCTGACCTATTCAAACAGCAAATTTCCTGTAATACATATTGATTTCTATGAAAGCAAAACCCAAAGGAAATTAGCTGTAATTTATGATAAATGAACAGAATAAATTTGAACAAATATCAAATGAAATTTCTAAAGTTACAGTAATATAGCTCTTTGCGCAATTTGCATAGGGCTGTTCACACCGACTGCTATTTTATAGAAAATCCGATCATAAATAAAAAGTATTGCAGGTTGAAAATGAGATGTCATTCGATTTATACTTTTAAATTGTATAAAAATTATGCTCCACTGACCATTGGAGCTTTTGAAAACACGAGGCAGTGGAATGGGCAAAAAAAAAATTGAATTGAATTTAATTTGAATTTTTATCTTCTAAAATCCACTTTTTTAGGATGCCATGAGACGCTGAAAAAGACGCGAGATGAGCGAAATGGTCAAACACGTCTGTCTAGCGCATTTATATAGAGAAACAATGGAAAACTAGCACAGCTTTGAGTGAACCGGCTCTAATTCGGTTATAACCGAGGTCTGCAGAAGAGCATCTCTGAACAAACCTTGAAGCAGATGGGCTTCAGCAGCAGAAGACCACACTGGTGCCACTCCTGTCAGATAAGAACAGGAAACCGAGGAGACTTTTTGCACAGGCTCACCAAAATAGGACTATAGAAGATTCACGAGTTCACACTTACAAATAATCAGATTAGTATGCATATTTGGCGTGCTGTCCGGGCAGAGGGCTCCGAGTTCGGTATTTGACCCGAGCCCAGAGTACTCCCCCCGTATTCTGGTTTAGGAAGTAACCAGGCAAGTGTGAGGAGACGGGGTGGTGGAGGGATGCTGAAACTGTCCAAAGCATAGGTGAGTCGACTGCGTCAATATATATAGGTCTCCGCTTATGCTGATTGGGCAGGCATGTAGAAGATTGCTGATTAATGACAGCTGGTTTTAATTAGATCATTTGAATGTGTTCCTCCCAAACTTTGTTAATAAAACATTGCCTGGTCTGACGAGTCTCGATTTTGCCGCAACATTCAGTTGGTAGGGTCAGAATTCGGCGTAAACAACATGAAAGCATGGATCCGTCCTGCCGTGTGTCGACGATTCGAGCTGGTGACGGTATAACGGTATAAACAGTGGTGGACACACAGTAAAAATCTCCAGAGTTAAATCAACTCTGCTCAGATAACATTTGGTCCCTCTCTAAATAGTGTTAAAGTCACACTGAAGCAGAGTTGAAGTTAATGAGATAATTAAACAATTAATTAAGCGACGATTGAACATTAATGATGAACACCTGCTGTTAACAAGCAGAATCACTGAAGAATAGAAAAACACAAGAACTACAACTGACTTCAGCCACAGTCTTAGATGAAATCAACTGAAGATAAAAGACATTCAATCTCTCAAGAGTGTCACTTGAACACTATTTAGAGAGGGACCAAATGTTATCTGAGCAGAGTTGATTTAACTCTGGGGTTTTTACTGTGCAGTAACGAAGTATTTATAGTTCGTTATTGTACTTAAGTACATTTTTCACGCATCTGTACTTTCCTCAAGTATTTTTTATTTTGAGCAACTTTTACTTTACTACATTCCTAAGCGTATTTTTTACTCCACTACATTTCACAAAACACATCGCGACTCATTATTTTAAAATGAAGAAATCGTCACGTGCTCAGAGACGTAAAAGCTTTGTCCGATTTGTGTACGAACTGATTCTTTTCAATCATCCTGTTTAATCGGTTCACAAATCACATCAAACAATTCACTCGCGAATTAAACTTGCAGATCGTATTGCAGCTGTTCTTGAGTCATTAACTCAATGATTCAATGACTCATTCAGAGCGAGTCTCCAGTGAACTGAATTTACATGTAAAATAATGAAAATTAGCCAAGAACTGGGGGATCCTCTGAGTGCGTGCGCGACTGAGGTGAAAAGTAAGCCTACTAATGTTTAATATTAGAATTACTGTAACTAAAAATATGTAAATAAAAAAAGAGCTGTAATCTGTTTAAGACAACAGAAATGCTTTCATGCGGACAACGTCCACACCAGTGTCTACAGATCGCGATCTCCATTCAAACACAGATGAAATCAAATTTTAAAACTAACTTGGCGCGTCAAATAACGGTTGCATCGATTACATCGTTAAGGCACCAGGTGGCGACAAGTGACTTTTAAACGATTTGACATTGAAAGATTCATTGAAAAGATTTTTCATAACTATTTTGAGCAATCGGGTTATATAAAATATATAATATAAAATTAAATTATATACGTGGCCAATATACAATCACAAAATAAACATATATCAGTACTTAAGTAAATTAAAAGTCAGGTACTTTTGCACTTTAACTCAAGTAAAATTGAAAAGGAGCACTAAAGTAATATTTTATTATATGTATCTGTACTTTTACTCAAGTATTTGATTTGTGTACTTCATCCACCACTGGGTATAAATGAATTTTTCTTGGCACACTTTTGGTCCCTTTTAGCTCTGTTTAAATACCACAGCCTACCTGAGTATTGTTGCAGACCACGTCCATCTCAGAGTACTGAACTTCTGATGGCTTACAGCAGAATAACGCTCCATGTCACCAAGCTCAAACTGGATTCTTGAACGTGGCAATGAGTTTACTAAACTCAAATGGTCTCCACAGTCACCAGTGCAATAAAGCAGTCCAACGTGACGGAACGAGAGATTCGTATCATGAATGTGCAGCCGACAAACTGCGTGACGCTATCACGTCAATATGGACCAAAATCCAAGAGGAACGTTTGCAACACCTTGTTGAATATGCCGCGAAGAATCAAGGCAGGGGTACCTAATAAAGTGGCTGGTGAGTATATAAATATATACGCTAACTGACTTTCAGTGTTAAACTCAGTTTGTAATTAAACTATTAAATGAAAACAAAACATATCAAATGAAATGCAAGTAGAGTGGTCTCATTTTTACTAGTGATCTCAGACTCTCCCTTCCACATCCATTACCATTATATTAGCTTTTTGGATAGATGAATAATTGAATAAGTGTTTCTTTCTCTTGTTTTTACAGGGATCAGGGTTGTATAACAAGGTTTGGATTATCGTACTACACAAATTTGCAGTGTTTATTTACTGATTGGCCGGCGCATTTAGCCTCCAGGCTTTGATGAACAAACAATGCTTAAACAACAAGCTGACTAAAACAGATGGAAGGAAAATCAAACTCACCTCTAATAAGACCACTGCTCAATGTGCAAGTCAATTCTCATTTTAAAAGCTTGTCAACACAGATAAAGTACTCTCAGTAATCTTTCTCCAACAGCTAAGATAAAGATCAGCTGTCACTTTGTAAGGACAATGACCATCCATCCCTCTATCAAAGGGATACTATACTATATATGACTCTATAATATGCATAAGTAGAAAACATAAATAAAGCGAGTATTTCTTTTGTATGCCAAATTTGAAAATATGGCACAATCTAGTAAAAAAATTTGAAGCCTTGCCGATAGAACGAATGCCTATTTGCAAATACTGTATCATTTTATAGACAAATGGCCTTGGGTTAAAAAATTGCAGTTTCAATGTGGACTTTTTTGTCCTTAAGGTCCCGAGTGTGAGTATTTTTTGTACAGAGGGTAAAATTGATTTTTTGAAGGAAATGAGGGTAAAATATTAAAATTCCAATAAAAATAAACCAATGAGCCAAAATTCACGTAGTTGGCATTAACAAAGGCACACTTATAACAAAAAACAAAACTGAAATGGACAAAAATGGATGCACAAGGGTTAAATAAAAGCCTGCATTTGGATCTCGACACTGTCACAATCACATGTCCCTTAGTATAAAAAGCAGAAATGTGCCGCAGCATTTTTGTTAAAGCACTTAATTTTTCTACGCAAACTGTTTTCTAAATCATGCAAAGTATGTGGCAGGGCTTCACTGAACCTGGAACATTACTAAATGTCTCGCAGTAGCATAAATGCGAGCTAAATCTGAAATGCAATGTCAGACTTCTGTTAACTATACTATTATTAGTATGTTCTTCAAAGGCCTAAACATATCTATAAAGACTTAATCACAATTAACGGTTCTTAAGACTCGGAGGGTATATTTGTATAGAACTAATTTGTGGTTCCTTTATCCAATTACAGCAACTAGGCAGCCGGCAAAATTGGCTTTTGCTTTACTACAGTGATTTCTGCTGATATGTCCTTGACGGTCCTATTAAAGATCATTCTCCCTATGCAAAAATGATCTCCACGCTCAATAAAAACACAACCATGCACTAACAGAATGAGCCCACTGCAACAGGGAATAAAACAGTCCACCCTGAAATGAGATCAATGTCTTTTACAACCCCGCTTGATGGCAAAGGCATCAGTTCTTCTTGCCACGCAATGCAGACTGCCATTCATCCAAAGGGCAGCAGAAAGATCATCTGTTCTCAATACGGATGAGTAAGTTTGGATAGTTCAGGGAACAATTTGGAAAGAAGCCTTACTGTATCTTTTGATGCAAGTGCAGATATAATTTCTTTGTGAAGGAATATGTTATTGAACAATAACATATGCCAAAATTGACTCATTGTGGCAAAATTTAATTCATCCCATCATACAACAGTTAGTTCTAATTTGCTTGGATAACTTTGTATTAACTGCCTTGTTTATAGCACCTTATATAAGAAATAGCACACTTGCAAACATGCTGGAAAAACATTTGGCTTACCTGACGGTGAAATCATACGAGCACGACGCGAGGACGGTCTTGTAAAACGGGCAGAACTAGAAAAGACAAACAAATGAAAGAAAAATGAATCAGTCAATTGATATACAAGCTGATATCTTTATCAATGAACACTTCATTAGAATGAGCTAAATGTGGCCCAAATCCTTTCATCATTTGATATATAAACAGCAAAAAACACTTGTTTTCAAATTCCTGCTATATTATTTGTTCAGTTTTCAGAGTATGCAGTAAGCGTCACAGTCATGTTTAGTTTTCAGTCTTAGGGTGCGTCACAGTCAGCTCCCTAGGTCAGTAGTCAGCGAGTCGGCTATTTTAGGGTAGTCGTGGCCTAATGGTGAGGGAGTCGGGCTTGTAACGTGAAGGTTACCGGTTCGATTCCCACGCCGGCAGGAATTGAAGGTGGGGATTGTGAATAAACAGCACTCTCTTACTAACAGCTTATTCAGAACAGTACTAAATAAAACAACATGAAATTTGTATGATCTCTCACTCTTTCTATATATTTGTATTTGATTATTGATGATAATTTTATATATATATATAAAATTATCATCAATAAAATAAATATATATATATATATATATATATATATATACAGGGCTGGGTAGGTTACTTTTAAAATGTATTTCACTACAGATTACAAAATACATGCTTTAAAAAGTAATTTGTAACATATTTTGTTACATTACTCAAGTTTAGTAACTTAATCTAAATACTTTAGAATACTTTGGAATACTAATTATTATGTAACAGACACAAATAAGGTAATTGTGAGTTTTTACCTCACAATTCACACTTTTTCTCAGAATTGCATGATATAAAGTTGCAATTATCATAGTTATAAAATCAAAATTATAAGATGTATAAGAAAAGTCAGAATTGCAAGCAAAGAAGTTGAGATATAAACTCGCAATTGCAAAAAAAAAAAAGTCAGTATTGCAAGTTTTGTAATTCTGACTTTATAACTTGCAATTATGAATTTATATCTCCCAATTCTGATTTTATAAAAATCCAGTTGTGAGTTTAAATCTTGGATTTAAAAAAAAAAAATAAAAAATCAGAATTGTGAGATTCAAACTCGCAATTGCCAGGAAAAAAGTTGAATTGTGAGATAAAAAGTTGCAATTACCATTTTTTACAATTACAAGGGACTCAAACAACTGTTGGAAAAACATGAAAACAGTTGTGGTTCATCCAGTAATGTTTACATTAATGTTTAAATGACATTAAAACTCAAAGTAATCACTTTGGTAATCTAAAACACTTTTCAGATGGAACTGTAATCTGATTACCACCCATTTAAAATGTAACTGTAATGAAATACAGTGACTCAAATTTTGTATTTTAAATACGAAACTAAGTTACTTGTATTTTGTAACTCCCTAACCCTGTATATATATATAATTTGTAAAAATGGAGAAATGGAGACGAAAAGCAGAACTGAGCAGTCTGGTTTGAGGTGTGAACACAGCCATTTTTGTGATTTATTATGATTATGAATTTGTTATGATTTAAAATACAGCGGCCCTAGAAATGGTGACACTGGACATTCCCCACAAGATCAGGCAAAAATCTATACCTGCTAGCAAGCTAAAATTACTTGATCAACTTAAAAACGTTTCTATTGATTAAGTATTTTTAATCATCTTAGCTGGAGAGGTTCATCACAAATATTGTCACGACCCTACAGGAGGAGTTTTAGATCATCTACAGAACGGTACATGTAAAAAGACAACGAACGAACCTCTCCGTCACTGATACAGTATAAGATGACATAATAATCATATAAAAAAGAATAAACAGTGTTCATTTCAAAGCTATTCGATATCATTACGTTCAGGAACACACAATCTCATGCTTCACAGCCTGCCTGTATTCCCAGCGCAATCATAAAACTCTGTGTTCCTAGCACCTCATTTCACACATTTCTATATTATCGGAAAGCTGAGAGCAAAACCATTAACTTGAAACAGTTTGTGATTTCAGCCTGACCCGGCTGGAGTGGGCTTTATTCCCACAGCTCTATTTGAAGTCTACACAAGAGATGTAAGATGTATGTTTTGTTCACAGGTTTGGCAGATGACTGGTCAGGTGCAAAGTGCACTCAACTATTTAATCAGCATAATTGCTGACTGTTTGGACACAGATTCCTAAAGATAATCTGTTTATATACGGAAATCCATAGCTGTCACATACAGTACAGAAATACGCTTTGAGTTTCACACAGACAGACGCTGCTGCAAGCCTCATTAACGTACAACAGACTTGTTAAGTTAATTTAAGTCAAAGCAATGGCCAAACTAATGTAACATTGAATGCAGATGTAGTCATCCAGCTGAGTACTTCGAACTGTTATGCGATTTTACTTTACGGACCCTTTTACACATTGTTTGTATGGTCCTTGAAACCACATTCAAGACCCACTTCTGGAACAAATTGAGCTAAAATACTAAAACTTAGTTGACCATCAAACTAAAAATACCTTTACTCTGCGGATGGCGTAAGAATGGCCCATCATTTGAGCCACAGGATTTCGGACGTTCCGCAAGTCCCACACTCGGAGACTGCAGTCCACGGATCCGGTGACCAGAATATTCTGAGAACGGAATAGAAATGAGAGGAATAACAGAGTTAAATGTTTTGTCTAAGTTGTTACATAATTGAAAGTCAATATGAACGGAACTGTACACTATTTTTTTTTTAAATAGTATGTGCAGGACACAATTTGCTACATTGTTGGTCACATGACTCCACTTCATCACATGCTTAATTAAGAGCTTTTTAAATCTAATTTCCATCAAAATGCGTAAATACTCAAGTTCGGAATCACTGTATAAATAGATATATACCTAATAATTTATTACAGCAAGGGAACATTAAATTAATCAAAAGTGATATTAAAGACATTTATAATGATACAAAATATTTGCATTTCAAATAAATGCTATTCCTTTGAACTTTCTATTCATTAAATAATCCTGAAAATAATGTTTCCACAGAATTATTCCCAAATATATTTTTAAACAATTAAGAATAATAAGAAATGTTTGCTTAGCACCAAATAACAGTCCCTCCAGAAAAACGCAGATTTGTTTTGTGATTGTTGCGGGCAAAAATCCTTGATTATGCGACACGTTTTCTTAAAAAATGCGATGGAATATGTGCGGGACATTTTTGCAATTTTATGCGATGAAATTGTGGAAACTTGTAAAAACTGCGGTTTGATGCAAAAGAGGAAAAAAAAGGGCGATTCACCAACAACAAGCATATTAGAATGATTTCCGAAGGATCAATTTTCAAAATTGAAAATTAAAAAAAATATATTTTTTAAATTCTATTAATATTTCTCAATATAAATGCAACCGCGGGGAGCATTTACATTAAATAAAAAGAAATCTTAGCAACCCCAAACTTTTGAAAAATGGTTTATGTTAATACTTCAAATTATTTTAATAATTAAAAATAATCCTAATCTTGTTTCATGTGACATTTGTAGGATAATAAATCTGGATACAGAACATATTGTGTGCAGTACTATACTGCATATTCTGAAAAATGAAGAAACAGTATAGCAATACATTTTTAATATATATATATATATATATATATATATATATATATATATATATTTATATATATATTAGTATCATTAACTGTGTTATGGAACTTAAATCCAATTTATGCCCCATGAACCGAAAAGAGGAAATACTCACCTGGTCGTATTTGCACCAATCACAGCTGAGGGTTTCAGCTCTGTGTGCAGGAATGGCCAACCTGCAGGATCCAGCTTTCACATCCCAAACTCGCAGTGTCCCGTCCCCTAGAGCAAAAGAGATGAGCACAATTTTCAAGCGTCAGATCTTTAATCTTCTAAAAAGCCACAAAATTTCCCATATAAATTTCTGATTTGCAATCTCAGCAGAATCCTCTGAACCATAACATTCATTTCAAGGGCCACTTGCACTCAGCATGAACGGACGCGGGGCGAGCCGCTGAGGGAACCGCCAGTCTTCTGTAAGCTGCACAGGCCACAGATTTCTACAGGGAATTTCATTTGTCGTATCTCTTTTATCTGACCTTCTTCTTGAAGCACGGCATTTCTATTCTGAAGTAAGCAGTAAATGATCCAACCACTCACTTTTTACAAGTCACTAGCAGTATCTACAAACCACAGCAAAAGACTTGAGGTTCATTCACCAGGGGATTCTCACAGGAATTCAAAAGCTGCTTAATTATGAATGTAGAGGAAAATTTACATATGATCCCTACAAACCACACGTCCCACTTTGAATAATCTAGGATGTTCCTGAAAATCATAGAGAACTACATATCATGAAACTTATACCATCATAAACACACCATAACCATATTAATGCATATCTGGAATGTCACAGATGTTAATAATGAATTAATATTTCATCTTTAAAGTTGAAACCGAAGTTGAAATGTAATTTTTTTTTTAAAGGGAATTGATTGGATGGTTGTGGTTCATTATTGCATTATCTCATATGAGTGACAGGTTGTCCCGCCCGTCATCAGAGAAGAGATGTTGCTGCAAGAAGGAAGTTATTTTGTTTAAAGATTACAGTTTGGATTTCACGGTGACTTTAAGACCATTTAAAAGTGTACTAAGCCAAGCATCGCTATTACTATTGTGAACAAACCTGCAAAGTATTAAACTTTGGAATGCCCGGAATTAGTATCATAAACTGTGTTATGGAACTTAAATCCAATTCATGCCCCATGAACCGAAAAGAGGAAATCTTGTACCATCTTGTGACGCAAACACGAATGATACCTCAAATAGCAACATACTCGGTGTTCCCTCTGCATTCAAACCATGTCTGGAGTAAATATGTCCGAAAGATATGTTTCAATCCAAAATACGTCGCATTTATGGACGATCCAATAGATTGCCGTTTAAATGAATAGCACTACTCTAGTTAATTACATCTCAGGAGGCTCAGGCCAATGACTATTGTAACCCTTATTGATTTGGTGATCTGCAACTAATGGAATAAATAAAAGCCACTCTGAAGTGCAACCCGCAGGGAGTTCCTGTCTGAGCTGCACAGTCACTATAAATTAAGCCTATCACATAAACACTTTAAACTACTCTAGGAAGATTTAAACAGAGTGCTGGTTATGTATCACTATATACTGCAACATGTTTCCATTTTCCATTTTAACAGTAGCATCAGGAAAAAGTCTCAGAGAATCTAAACGGTGGGCTCTATAGATATGATTATTATTAAAACAGAAGTCAGTTTTTTTTTTTTTGTAATTCGACGGTATTGCCTACATAATGTATGTTTAAAAATATTTTTCAAATGCTTTTTGTGTATCGATTTTAGGATTTCACCCTCGATCCAGACTTTGATCTTTAAATATGAAAAGCCACCATAAAATATTACATTTTTAAAATTATGATAATCTCATTCAAATCCTCAGCTAAGATCTTTAAATCACTAACAGAAAACATCATAAAAAAGGGCCTCGATGTGTAGGAGGCACAGCTTGTAGATGGAAGTAAAAAAAATTCAAGGTTTTGAGGACGATTAATGACATCAATATTTCAATGAGCTCAAGTTTAACAACAACTTTGATATATGGTCTGCTTTAGGCACTTCTATTTTAATTATATTGGAATAGATCTCTTACTGAGATTGTTGGCATGTGAGCGTTTTGCATTAATGATTTCACTGGCGTCCCCGTCAGGGCTCCTGATATCACTGCACTGAGCGGGAGGAGGGGACATATCTGACAAGGGAGGTGCTGAAATTGTCTCTTCAAAGCACAGAGGCACTTGTTGACCCTGTTCAATACATTATCAGATGATTTAGACGACTATATATACATATTATATATGCATACATATTATTACAATAATAATATATGCATATTATTATTAAAGTTTTTGGTTACACTTTATTTTAAGGTGTACACTGTAATTATACATTTAAGTACTGAGTAATATTAAGTAACTACATGCACTTACTATAGGGTTAGGATTTGGGGATTGGTTTAGTTTAGGGTTGCATGTAATTATGCATAACTTATAGTTATTAATATCGTAACTACATGTAACATATGTAACAATGACTTTGTAAAATAAAGTCTTACCCAGTTTTTTTATTTGAATATAATTTAAAATGTCATTTATTCCTGTGACGCAAAGCTGAATTTTCAGCATCATTACTCTAGTCTTCAGTGTCACATGATCCTTCAGAAATCCTGCTAATATGCTGATTTGGTGCTCAAGTTATGATATTTTTTTTCATCAGGTTTTTATATGAACTGAAAGTTCAAAAGAACAGAATTTTTTCTTTTAAATACGAATCTTTTGTAACATTTTAAATGCCTTTACTTCACTTTTGATCAATATGTTCTTGCTGAGTAAAAGTATTAATTGACTGACCCCAAATATCCCACACACACACACACGTTGTGTTTATGTGTTTTGTGGGGACTTTCCATAGGCGTAATGGTTTTTATACTGTACAAACTGTACATTCTGTCCCCCTACACTCCATCACAGAAAATGTTCTGCTATTTTAGAGTTTCAAAAAAGATCATTCTGTATTATTTATAAGCT
The DNA here is from genome assembly GCA_037194245.1 of Opsariichthys bidens. Classification (NCBI taxonomy): domain Eukaryota; kingdom Metazoa; phylum Chordata; class Actinopteri; order Cypriniformes; family Xenocyprididae; genus Opsariichthys; species Opsariichthys bidens. The sequence continues at coordinate 3,803,652 of CM074282.1, read as the reverse complement.
TGTTTCCTCATGGGGACCAAAAAAATGTCCCCACAAGATCAAATTTACTAGTATTACTATACCTGTGGGGACATTTGGTCCCCATAACGTAGGGAATACACACACACACACACACACACACATATATATATATATATATATATATATATACACACAGGATATTATGAGATTAAGAGAATTTTAGTTAATATCTCTATCCAGAATTGTATTATTAATATGAATTTAAATATTCATAAAATGAAATATGCCAACATTACATTACACAGCTTGAATTAGCAAATACTGTGTATTTCATGTCTCACTAAAGACCTGCAAGCTATACTGGATTAATCATCTGGAGTCATGAGGAGATGCTGACATCAGTGTCCATGCAACTGGTCAGACTTATGAAATATTTTCCCACAAATATTGAATTTGCATATTGAATATGTATAAATAAGTAATGAAAGAGTTCATGTAAAAACATCCGGCCTGCAGAAAGTCACAAAATCGCAACCAGCCCTCTTAAAACTGTGCTTGAAAGCTGTGGAAAGTTGCCACATATATGGAAAGTAAAAAAACCTGATGCTGGCTTTGTGTTATATGCTTATATAAGTGTTTTCTGGGATGAGAAAAGCCAGCATATATATAACTTAAACATATTTGCTGAGGCGGCACTTCATGGAAACCGCTTGTCCCATGATCACATTCAGCGTTTGCCACGGTGCTGGGATTTAGTATTGATTTTCAGACACATCTCATTACACACGTGGTGTCAACATTTAATAGCAAAAGAAAAGGGTCCTCCATCAGCACAGGAGTGTGTTATTCGTACTACAGCTCCTGAGGAGGGTTCATATGATCTCTCTAGGAACCATAAGTGGGTTTCATGTACGTATGTGCATTCAGGGATAGTCTTAAATATAAAGGATGCTTGACTCTTTGTCACCATTCATGCATTAAATGCATTATAAAGGGATGCATATTCCCTTTGATGTGGCACTGAAGTAAAGTAATTAGTGTTTGCAATGACGTGAGGGCGAGTGAATGACGGCACAATTTTCAGTTCTGGGTGAACTATTCGTTTTAGTCACAGACTCTGAGCGCACATCAGCAGTAAGTGGGTGCTGCAGGCCCAATGTGCTGCTGATAAGATCGCAACAGAGCTGTTTGGAGCTGATGAACCCTGGGATCTGATGGCAAAGCCTGCTGGTTTAGAGCTGTGATGTGCAACTCCTGAAAAAGATGTGTGCTCGTGAGACCCTTGTGAGTGTTTCTTACACAAGTACACACAGGTCATTGTGCAGACTCAAGAGTACAAGCTAAAAAAAAAAAAAAAAAGGCAAACATTCAATATTATGCAATCGTGATTATGCAGATATTTCAACTATGAATGTACTGTTGTAAATTTTCCCAGCACCAAATTGATCAAAACTAGGGCTATTCAGTCTATTAAAAATGTTATTTCAGAGTATCAGAGTAATCACAAATAAAAGCATATATTAATATTTTTTTTTGTTGAAAAGGGAATTTAGATACATTTTAGGGGGCATGGTAAAAGGGATAATTCACCCAAAAATAAAAATTCTAAATTAAAACATTAAATTAACATTCCTAATCAAACTAAATATATATATATTGGCTATTATTATTATTATTATTAAAGAGCATCAGCGAGCTGAAAAGAATGATGAAAGCTCACTGCTGACCTCATGGGGTGAATGCTGGTACTGTTGAGGTGAACGATTTGGCTACTAGACCTAATTAAAATATAACACGACCTCATGAGTCTGCACCTCAATTTATTTTCTGCTAATTATATTGAGGTTAATGAGTTGCTGTGTATAATTTGCCTGTATTGTAATTTTAATGAGCCAAACATTACAGCAAAATCAAAACATGGCATGCATATATATATATATATAATATATATATATATATATATATATATATATATACAAATAAGCAATATACTAAAAGTTTGTGAAGCAAACGATTTTATGACAGGGTTATTATAGGTATTAAGGTTATAATCACTAAAAATAAACAAAACGCAATAAATGTTAACTGATAAAATAAAATAAACTTTTATTTCAGCTAGTAACTCGATGTACTTTGTTTATGACATACTAAAACAACAAACTAAAACTGAAATAAAAATGAATACACACATTTTTAAAAAAATAAACTAATAAAAAAAAATCACCAAAAATGTATCTAAAATAAAAATGGACACAATACATACATAAAAAAAATCTAACTATTAATAAAAAACTATAATAGTACCTCAATGATACTAAAATAACAATATTTCAAGATCCCATACCTCTTTTTCTCATCTTAATTAGCATCTATCAAATATTTAGCAAGAGAACTGGTAACTTGTACTGAACACAAAGCATATTTAAAAATCAACTTCAACTGCATTCAAATATTATCAGTACGTGCACTTTGTGGGTTCACTTTTGTGTTGCTCTTCCTCATGCTCCATAAACTTAATGCATACGCATGTCTGATCACCCCTAGATAATATAGTATTTATTTTCCAAAGGAAAGCAGAAATCCTTCCAAGCTGCATGGAGGGACAGATACATTATCCTACCTGAGGCTGAAGCAAAGCATGCTGGGATATGAGGAGACCAGATGGTGCTGTATATGACCCCCTCATGACCCTGCAGGGAGGTCACTGACTGACATCTCTCCGGATCCCACTGTGTTGAAAAACAGGACAACCATGAAACCATTTTAAGATTAACAGCATAAAAACCATTTTTTATAACGTTAGAAATATCTTTACATATATAAAAATATAGCTATTTCTTTGAAACACTCCCTTTTAATAGGCATGCAGCATTCAAGACTTGGAAGTAAACGCCCACTGCAATGATCAAGTAATAGGTTTGCATAATAAAATAAACCTCTCCATGTGTGGAATTGTTTTAAATGCTTCCAGTGTTTTCCATACATTTTTGAGTGACAGCCGGATCCCAAAACAGAGGACAAACCTTCACCTCGAATACCAAGGATGCTCCAGTCTGCCACAGCTTGGTATTTAATCATCTCTATTTATATTTATTCCTAATATATTTGTGAGGTAGTATTGTATTTCAGTGCACTATATAGTGTAGAAATGTGTTTTTATCTCATAGAGATACATAGATGAAATGTTTGCCAACTGTGACACATGGTAAAAGCGTTATTGCTCACACATGTGTGTTGTGACATTACTGACGCATCCACTGCATCATCTATTATTTTCACTCTCTCTGAAAAGCATGAATCTGCAGTAAAATGAAGCGAACAAATGAACACGAAAATGATCTGGAACTAAAAAGTTCATTCAAAAATTAAGTTAACTCAGCCTCACAAAGAAGGCAAAACGTCCTGTAATCCTAAAGCGTCTCTAATCCTGTGTTTGCATCGCTTTTGTTTTACTACTAATAAGTGTGCGAGGCTAAAGAGGCAATGATGTAGTAGTAAGCGTTGATCTTCTTCTGCATCATCTTTCGCTGCACTATTACATCATATTGAGACAAAACTGTTTTTGGACTTACAAGGAGTTCTTTTATAGAGCAATGACCTCTAAAACGTCAAAAGGAAAATTTGATTTTTTATTTCATGTCCCCTTTAAAAATGCCTGCATATATTCACACACTTACCACTTTGGCTGTGTGGTCCCAAGATCCTGACACCACCAGGTTCTCTCCCCGCGTCTGACTCCAGTCTACTGAATACACCTGCAAGGCCAGACCGTTTTACAGTCCAGAGGTTATGAAGCGCAGCTTTAACGTGCCGTTTTTGGAAGTCAAAAGTGGGAACTGACCTCTTGCG